>JAROYF020000014.1:1570638-1653907 GCA_029619325.2 Dynastes grantii | reverse complement strand
CACCTGCAATGCGTTTAGAACTGTTTTTATATTCCTGTCTCCGAATTTACGTTTCACTCGGCTGCTTTTAATTAAGATGATTCTCCTATACGAAAAATCACCAGCTATTCTAAATCTTTAAACCCAGATGACCCATTAATTTTATTTCTCCGCCCAATAAATTTTAAAGGGAACCCTTTTCTACTAATGAATATTTTTTTAGACTAACAATAACGTAATCTTTTCGTTGTACGTTTCCCCAGGTTATTCTAAATAGTTGTTATATTTGTTAATACGTAATAATAAGTTTTAATTTGTATTTTGTTTATTCAAAATATTGAAAGGGGTGTTTATAGTTCTTCTAAGTTAAATTTATAATCCCCAGCTTTAATCATATACGCAGCTGCAAAAAATTTGGGATAAAAAAGTAATAAATTATTATTATTATTATTATTATTATTATTATTATTATTATTATTATTATTATTACTCTATAATAAAAAACCAAGCGTTTTTTTTGAAATATAGAATCCTGACATTTAAAATTTTTGATTCAACATTTATCGGGAAAATTTATTGTCTTTTCAGGAAACAAAATTTATTTTCCCTGAAATACAAAAAAAACGAGATGGTGGTGAATACATTGTTAAAAAATATGGGATGGCAATTAGGTAAATTGCTAGGGATGATATGTTAGCGTCTTCAATAAGAAATGCAAAAAAAAGAATAAAACAAAGAGAATGAAAAAAAAAACTAGCAAAGGATTGACGGGGAAAAATGTTTTAAAATTTCGTCGTTGAATTATTAAATTTTAATCTAACTTCAATATAAAAACGATAGGGGAGTAAAACTATACATAAATGTAAAGTAAACACCTCTTCTATTTTGTATGTAACTCGTAAGTAAAAAACCACAATCTAATAAGTCACCGTCATCCTTGTTTGCTTTTCGCAAACAATTTTATACAAAAATACAGTTACGTTTGAGAACATGACACCTACTACCCCCTTTGCAATAAAATGAAAATACTTTACATCAATGATACTCTGTTAATGACACACGTCCTCCTACCGCTAAAGTATTTGGGCACCCTTGAATTTTAGATTTTTTATACAACGAATGTATTTAGAAAACATTCTGCATTATAAATAATATGCTAATATTATAAAATTCAATTAAATTCATAATAATATCAGATTTTCTTCTTTCATCTATATGAGAGGTTACCCTTAAAAGCGTAGGTAGTAGTGCGTATTTCTTAAATTTAGAAAAAGCAGTTTGTAATTTTTTTATGAAACATGAAATAATAAACCATTTGTAAATTTTTAAATTCTCAGTCATCGTTCCATATTATAACGATAACATCTTTAACGAATTTTTATAATTTCGTTTAAAATTTTAAAACATGCCCAAAATGGGAAAATTTGGGGTTGAAACGCGTTTGATAGTAGCAAACATAACGGCAAGCAATCGTCAAACTGCTGAAATTCATTTTAAAACCATCTACTATATATTATAACATCAAAAAACCAGTAAAGTGGGTTTTCTAAATAAATGAAAAAAGTGCGAGAATATCAGCTCAAAATATTACAATGTGTTATATGTCTTTGACATATAATTAAAACACTTTTTGTGTCTTGTTTAATTCTTTAATGATTCTTTTCCTTTTTTGGTCCACTCATCTGAGTTTCTTTACTACTGATTCTTACTGGTTTTACATGTTTTTGGTTTTCCCCAAATTACCCTTCCCCTTTTTCAGGTTCATTACCATAACATTAGTTTTTACAAGGGGATAAACTTAAACTAAATTTACTAACTATTCAATTTATAAATCTAACCTAATTTTTTTTAATACTTCCCCACTTCTTTTGATTTACCAGTATCTAAAGTCCCACAAATCACTTTTTAAACTTCCGTCGTCTGACTGTTTCTTTTCACTTGCACTTCTATTTTCTTCTATCCCTCGTTTCCTCTCTCTTTCCTTCCTAATGGCTTTTGAATTTCTTCTGTACAATCTTTCTTCTTTTTTTACTGGTATGATCGGGGTTTTGTTTCTTTTACAACTTCCTTTTTCCCCATACTCTTGTTTGCGGTTTTGAAAAAATACTTTATCCTTAGATCAAGCTCTCTTGTTTTTTCGTTCTATCAAATACTTTTTTGAATTGTTCTGAATTTTCTGAAATTCAACTCGTACATTTTCTGGTATTTTCGGTTCTAACAACGCTTTTGAGACGGGTGCTTTGTTTTTAATTGACGACTCTAAAAGTTCTGGGTTTTAATTGTTAATATGGGCGAATTTCTATTTAGAAATTAAAACCCCAAAGTCTCTTCATTTTTTTCTCAAATGCTTTTCGCAACCCCCTTTTGCAAGTCCATTCGCTTTAGGATAATTGGGCTTACTGTTTTAATTTCCCCCCACTCTACAAAATTCTTTTAAAAAGGGGGAGCAAAAAATGTTGTCGTTTTTAAAATTCCGATATTAAAAAAACGGTTTTAAAATTTCTTATTACCTTGTTGTGTTTTTCCCTTCATCTTCTGACCTCCAACCTTTTTATAATAGCCATCTTACCGGGTAGTTTTTTTTTTCCTTTCCCATGATATCTACCCAATTTTTTTCCCAAGGCGACCCGGTCTCATGACTTAAGAGCGGTTCTTTTGGTTTAGATCTGTTTTTTGCAAAATTTTGAATTTTTAACGTGTTTCTCAGTCCTTTGCATCTCCCAAAAACATAATCTTTTTTCCCCCTTTTCTTTGTTTTCTCTATCCCCAAGGGGTTCTGTATTAATTTTAATTTTTTCAGTTTTTTATAAACCGATCTTTATAAATTTTCCACCCAAAAACACGTTATCTTAATGCCCAATAATACCTTAAGTCTTTTTCATTTTTTTTATCGTTAGGCCATTTTTCAAGCAGTATTCTTTTCCCTTTTTTTAATGTTTCATCATTATAAACTTCTAATCGAATTGTCGTTTTCTATTTTCTCATTATAATCATACATTTTGTACAACATCTTTGAAATCAATGTATCGCCACTGTATTTTAAAAAAAATGCGTGACAAGGTCAAACAAACATTTTTTACCAGGTAAGTATTTTAAATTTATATTATATTTGATAAGTTTCAATCTTAGTCTCTGCAGTCTTGCTGTCACTTTACAAATATCCTTATTAATTATACTAACGAGAGGCTTGTGATCTTTGCTTTTTCCCTACCATAAATATACTCATTAAACTTTTGTGCTGCAAAATAGATTGCAAGCATCTCTTTCTCTATTTGTGCATAAGACATTTCTGTCTTGGTTAACGTTCTAGACGCATATGCTGGGGTTCTTGCATTAAAAACGCCCCCATCCATGTTTGAGGCATCACACTTTTTTTATTTCCATTAAAAATTTTTTTAAAAAAAAATCTTTTTTAACCTTTTTAAACGCTTTACTTTGATCAAATATCCATTCTCTGTTGTCTTTTATTCTTTAAGGTGTGTTAGTCCGATAGTTTGAAATAAACTTCATTAAAAAATTAGATGCCTAAAATCTTAAATTCTTTCTTATTGTTTGGCACTGGCAATTTAGTTATTCCTCAATTCTGTCACTATCATCTAACACCATCTTTATTAAACACTAAACCCAAGAATTTTACTTTGTTTAACTTAAACTGGACCATTTTTAAATTTAACATTAAATTGTTTTCTCTTTTTAAAATTGTTTAAATGCTATATCATGGATTCGATATTATCTCCATTTTTAAATTTTATCATAAAAAAAATATTAATATTGGTATATCTCCCAAAAATCTTTGTATTTACTCTTTGGGAAAATTTTAGGTGATACTGATAGCCCAAATGGTAATTTATTAAAATTTTTATTTCCCAAAAGGAGTTATAAATGTAGTTTTTAACCCTTTTATTGTCTCAGGTACTCTTCCATGGATTAATTACTATTGACCCCATCTTTTAGTAATTTTATAATGATAAGGAATATTACCCATACCTTTGAAGACTTCTTCATTACTCTCAATAAAGTTTTTTAAATTATTATAGCTAACATTATGTTTGTTTTCACTAAATTCATTTACTCTTTGCAACAACTTTAATTTGGTACATGCATTTAGACCTAATATTGGTGGACCTTTCACATCTAACAATAAAAACTTAATTCTAACCTTTTTTTCCTTAACTATACATTTAAGAACAACAGAACCTTCTGTTTCTATTGAATTACTGCCATAAGCTACAACTACAGTTCTCTTTACATTAATTTCATAATCAACCGAGTTCTTGATTTAAAAATTTTTATGGCAAAATTTCAATCCGCCCCTGTATCTAACTTAAAACTAATATTGTAATTACCTATTTTTACATTCTCCAACCAAACTTTTTCTGTATTATTATTACATGTATTTATGTGATACATACTATCTATAAAAAATTCATCGATCTCACCATCTACTTCATGTACCCTCTTCTTTTCTTTCTTCTTTTCTTGACATCCTATCACAAAATGACCTTTCTTGTTACAATTTCTACATACTTGATTAAATGCAGGGCACTTCCTTGCTTCGTGCTTCATCCCACATTTCTTACAATGATATTTTACTATTATTTGGTCCTTTTTCTTATAATTCTTTTGATTTTTAACCGCATCTACCGTAACTGGTTCCTTCCTTATCTGTGAAGCTTGTTCTTTTGCTTGTTCTGCAGCTCTGCATGCATCTATAACTTTATTTAAATCTGTTTCTCCATCCCTCAACAATTTTTCTTGCAGCATATGGTCAAGGATTCCTATTACTATTCTATCCCTTATTAATGACTCTGTTTGTTCACCGAACTCACAAGTTTTGCTTAGCTTTCTCAGATCTACCACAAATGAGTCAAATGGCTCACTTGGTTTCTGGCTTCTTTTAAAAAATAGATATCTCTCATATACTACATTGCTTCTTTGCTTTAAATGTTTGTCAAAGGCTTGTATGACTTCGTCTAATGCACACGTTTCATAATTTAACTCAAAGGTATTAAATAATTTCAGCGCTTCTTCTCCGATAGCATTTAAAAACACTGCTACTTTTACTTCCTCCTTTTTCTCCTTTTTTCCTGACGCTACCAAATATATTTTAAACTGCTGTTTAAACACTTCCCAGTTGTAAGCAGCATTTTCTGTTAATTGTAACTCTTTAGGAACTTTACTCTCCATTTTCTTTTTTGTGGTTATGCGTACCCACGCTTATGTTCTTATTTGTTTTACAGGTTCGTTTTAAACTTTTATATACCTGACACCATGTTATATGTCTTATGACATATAATTAAAACACTTTATGTGTCTCGTTTAATTCTTTAATGATTACTTTATAACCTTTTTAATACAAGGTCCACTACATCTGAGTGTTACTTAACTACTACTGATTCTTACTGGTTTTACATGTATCTATGGTTGTCTAACCAACCATTACAAATCGTGGTGTTCAGCAAGCGAAAACTGCTCAAGAAATCGCCACAGAAATCAATACTGTACTTACGAAGCCGTGTCCACGGATAAATGCCGTCGGCCTTCACGGACGAATTGCTTCGCCAAATTAATAAGAAAAAGAGATTACAATGGGCACGTGAACATCGAAATTGGACAGTAGAAGATTGGAGTAAGGTTTTGGACCACGAATCCAAAATTTGACATTTTCGGTTGGCGGGACTGTTTTCAAGAAGATCTGTGGTAATTGTGCCCCAAGCAATCGGTCTCTGCAAACACGGCGGTGGTTCGGTAAAGATTTTGGGTTATTTTGTTGGTACATCCGCAGGTGATCTCGTAAAAATTCAAGGCATAATGAGAAAAGAGCAATACAAACGCATCATAGAGGAAAATGCAATACCTTTTACTGTGAGAATTTTGGGTCAAATTTTATATTCTAACAGCGCCCCAAAACACACTTCAAAATTATAAACAGTTGGAAGAGGAAAGGACACTAACTATCATAAAACGCCCATCGAGTTATTATGGGAAGAACTCGATCGGGAAGTAAGGAAAACTTCCCCGACTTCAGCAGATGACAAACTACAGGTAGCAGGGGTTAAAATTAATTGCAAGAATGTTCCCGGACCAATCTTGAAAGTAAAGGAGAAGGAGGTCACATAGACAATCAAAAATTTGGTCAAATAAATAATTTTAATTTATTTTTTTTCCTTTTAAAATATTTAATGATTTACCCTGAAATTTGGGGGCCCAAAATCTTATGACGGTAGTGTATGTTATCCAGGTAGAGTTGTATATTCTGTTCCTTTTCAATGTGTCTCATTTGTTTAAGTTTGATATTAATATACTGCAGCTTTGATGTATACAAACATCATACACTCGTTTGCTCTGTTACACCAGAATTCTCGACTTGTTATTAGTGAAACACTCAGCTTTTCAATTTAAATAGGTGTGCAAATACGTTTATTTAATATAAATGAAGTTTCAGATATTTCTATTAAAAAATCTATATAAAATAACAGAATACTTAGAAAGTATTATGAAACTTTAATTTTTTTGTAATTTCTTTTTTCTTTTTTTTTTTACTTTTTCCCTATAATGTGCTTTAAATAAAATCCTTATTATTATTATCATTATTTAATAACATTTTTGTAGTATCTGAGTATGAAATAGTATTATATGTATGTGCCAATATGAAATCGTTTTATTGCGGTGTATATTTTAATGGTTTCTACAATTTTTTGATGATGTAGTGCAATTACAAAATTTTAACACATTATTTTTGTTTTAATTATTGCCTATTTAACTTTTTGGTGTTAATGTTTAAACTAATTTTATATAAGCTTTAAAACACCTATAAAAATAATGAACCGGAAGTATATATACATTTGATGAGATGGTTTTTCAACCGTGGATGAAATTCCCGCTGTATGCCGAGGTTGAGACGCGAGAAGAATCCGTTTCATAAAATTGCGTCCATTTGTACAATATCAATGTCAAACCGGTAAAATAGGATGCATTAATTTTAGAAATTATACGTGGTCTCGGCTGTTTAAAGAAATAAAAATTGAAATTCTTATCAATTATTAGAAGTTAAGAATACACGAGAGAATTTGAAGTGAGTGCTATTAATTTAACATTAGTAGCTTACTATTCCCAGACGTGCACTCTCAAGATAAGAATAGGAAAGCGTATTTCGACTGTTGCAGACGTTTCGGTGTTATTTGGGAATTTCATAACATATATAACAGCAAAGATGTAATATTACAGGGAAAATAAATCATGTTCGTATTTCAATTGAGAATAGACGAAACGGAAGTGTTTATACTTTGCTATATATGCTGCACTAGCGTCTTATTCTGTACATATTTTATTATTTAAAAATGCAAGGTTGAAATCGAACACAGTAACATTCTAAACGAAGTGTACAGTTATGAAATGACTATAGCCGATTCGATGTCTAGAGTTCTGTCGCTTCTTCAAGTTATATATTAATAGACTTACGATAGCTTTATTTGCAATTATTATTATTATTTAAATGATAAATTACTCTGTTTAAGCTGGTCTGAATTTTTTCTCTCCTAAATTAATTTAAAATTCAAAAATCGTCGTATTTATAAATTTCAAAAGCTTTTTATAATGCTTTAATTATATTTCCTTAAGTTTAAACAAGGGATCAAACAAGCATTTCCCGTTTTTTTCTTATTATTAAAGTGATAAATCTATTTACGTGCGTAGGAGATAGGTAAATATGAAACAACTTTCTGACGTTTTTGTTATATATGTGTGTATATTAAATCAACTAGCTAAAATGTACTTCTGAAACAAATTTAATTGGTACAGTGAAATTATTAAATGAAATACAACTATTTTATTTCAGTTGTGACTATACTCTGATGAGTCTAAGTTCCATGTATGTAACTTTATGTCACGAACGCTGTTGCTGTAAGAATGCAAGACTAAAACAACTTCGGTTGCAAGTAGTGGTATGAAGGTGGGATTAGTGTTGACAGTTGTACAGAAATCCTACTGCTGCGTCTGAATGTTTAGGCTTTCTTGTTTACTTTGATATGTTATACGTACATATTTACTTGGTAAATACATTTAGTTACAATTGTGTAATATTTGCGCATTTTAAGAAAATATGTGTACAATTGTAATATATCTGTGATATATGTTTGAGTATAGCAATTATAACCACGTTGTAGGCAGTTCAATTGTTCATAGTTGTTTATTATTATTACACATACATATGTCAGTTGTAGAAACACGATGTCTTAATAAAGTGCCAAGCTCATTAAATGATGTATTTTACATAACATTAAACCTACTGCGATAAATTTGTTAGTTTAGATTTGGATTTTACTCTGAATCCATTCCATATACAAATGTGGCTAAGTGAATTTCAAACAATGTGAGCATATATTCTCAATTGAATCTCCTATTCTGGCAAAAAGGAAGGAAGCTACGGATGTGGGGAATATTTCAAGACCGTTGAGTTGTACAACGACTAGGCTACGTGTGTTACCTATAATTTTTCGGTCGAGTTGAACTTTTGTGCGGACCATAGATGGACGTAAACCCTTTGCGGCGTTGTGGCCGATTTAATGGAAAAAGGGAAATATAACTTTTGAGCGCGAGCTTCGTGTAGTTGGACCTCAATTGATTTTAATTTATCTTTGTTAAAATCGTACAATCTTGAGGAATTGTCTTTTGGTTTATTTGACTTGACTGCACGATCGGAAAGCGGCAAAATAGGACGTTAAAGGCGAGTTAAAGGTATACCTATACCTACTGAGGTTTCGGCTTTCGACAAGGCTTTCGGCATTGCCGGACCGAAGGTACATTATTCTCGAAAGTTAAGATTAATGGTAAGATTTGGCAGATTTTAGTGCAATAACTTACCGTTAAGGACATGTACCGCTACTGTGGCAAACGCTAGTGTTCCTACGGCGCACGTGTAGTTTCCAGAGTGACGCTTTTGCAGTGGTGTTATGGTCAGAGTTGAAATTGCCGAATCGGTGTTGACAGACACGTTAGAGCTGCAACCAAATATAATAAGTTCGATTTAATTAGTGCGGAACTCAACGTAAATAATATTAACCGTTAATGTTTAACGTTAAATTAATATTTCAATAATTTAATTTATCCTATAACAATTATAATGCATATACAGCGTGTCAAGTAAAAAGTATTCTAAGACAAGTACTGCACAATATAAAATTATATTCGCGCACTATAGAAATTGTTTTTTAAGTGTTTTTTAACAATTAAAAAAAATTAAATCACGGTGTAAGACTAAGTCCTTTCTTGAAATTATTGTCGGAAACAAGAAAGTCAGAAAGCCTAAGGAATTAACTATCCTGAAGTTTATTAAAAGCTTAGCGATTTCAAATTTCCAGCGCCTCCACCAAAATCGCACATTTAATGTTTCTTTATTGTAATTGGAGCACATCATATTTTCTTTTACATATAACGTTCATTCCGTAGTATCTTGTTCTTCGTTTTTAGGAAGTCTGCAAAACAATACAATGTGTTCGACACGTCCCTTGAGCGTAGTATTGATTGCAGTAATCTTTACAGCTTTGCCGACAATTCGCCATTACCCCTAGCAATCCATTTAGATCTATCAAAGTATTTGCTTCATACTACAATAAAGCATCTGTTAACTATAGATATACAAGCGTATACATACGCTGTCATAACTGATAAGTTGTAAACATTCGTAAACGCTTACAGGCTTAAATCGGACAATTATGGTTGATTATTCAGATGCAATAATCGTAGACTTTCGGTTTGCAGCCAATGATGTTCTTGTCGATATCATAAACTATATCGTCCTGGAACAATGTTCCATATATCGCTAATGAACAGCGATAATCATCAACAACATTCGGATAAATGTGTCAATTTACTCCCAGAAAATTTGTAGTGGTTCCACAGAGTTTTGTAGTTAATTTAGAATTGTCTATCAGTGAAATAAATCCCGGAATGTTATCGTTGAAAACCATCTCACAGAACGAGGTATCAGAAGCATTATAGTATTATGATGCAAACACTTGAACACAATGAATAGGGCGTATTGGAAATACGATAGGATATCCTATCCACTATAATGTTATAATTAGACTACATTTTTGGTGACCTAGGACGTCACTGTCAAGCGTTCTGGCTCAAATTTGATAGCAGATTTGGATTCTACCGGATCGGTTTCTGTAGGAAATCAATTTTCGCGACTATCTGGTAACTTTTAGGAGATTTCTATATTTCCGGTGAAACCAACATTAACTTGACCGTCTAAACCCCAACGATTCCGGCGAAAGCTTTCCATATTTCATCGGGAAGAAATTAAGCCTATAAAAATGGCACGCTGGCAAGCTGATGTTGTAGGAACCATATTTGATGTCAGAATTGATCTGGATTTGCAAAATTTTCATAGATAACTTAGTAGTTTGAAAGGAGGTATTCATAGACTGTTGAAAGTAATAGTAATTCTTCATGAATGATGTGATAATATGCAAGAGGGAGTTAATTGTCTTGTCCATTGAACTTTGGCTACAATTTCGTTACAAAAAGCAGTTGAATTAGAATTTAGATATGCAGAGTGCTCTGGAAAACCTTTACTGGGTAGATATAGTCTGATATAGTTTAGCAAAATAAACAAAAAAGTTCGTATAAAGCATAGCCCTAAAGTACTTAGATAAAAAGTTAACGGCAAATTTAAATCTAGAGAGAAAATGCTCTGTACAATTGTATTGTTTCCTCTTTGTCCTACTTATTTCGTTCCTAAATGGTATCAGATTTTAACGGAAGAGTACTCGATTTCATAGCCGTCAATCAAGTCAGGATGAATAAGAAAATCCGTTAAGAGAAAACAAAATATAGCGTTGATTTTCGTACGAAATAAATCAATAATTTAGCAAGCCATGAAATTTATTGTTTTATTATTTTAATATTTTTCTTTTAAAAAGTCCGATCATTAATAAAATTTTAAAAATCTTTTTTAAATACCATTACAACTAGTGCAACAAAGAAACGAAAAATAGTATTATAAGGCCACAGCAACTTCTACACTAGACTCTGTAGAAGTGGATTTGTAAAAGTTCATAGCACGATTCCGCTCTCTGAAAAGAACTTCCATCGGCGGTTGGTCGCAATTTTTCGATTTGCTTTTGTATTGAAAAGTATTTTCCTTCAGAGTTAAATAAAATATACTTAATAAGAAATGAAGTTTCCTTAGAATGTTATAATGTAAATCAAATAAAAGGGATGCAGTAACTGTGAGAAAAGTTATCTACCTACGCGCTTACAGAACATACCAAAAGAGAAAGTAGTAATAAATCTGATCATCTTTTTAAATTAGAACAGTTTGGGAAATTTTACAACATATATTAAACATCATTTTATTGATACATTGAGCAGTTTTTGTTATACCCACAATGCCTAATACAAATAGAGATGTTGGCAATTTTGAAACCTTAAAATGTTACCTCGATTCCAAAGAAGTATTTTATTATTTTTTTTATTTTTCATATTTTGTAAACACTTACCTTATACCCTTGGTCAAAATGCTATCTCCATGTTTCCAAGAAACGGGCTGGTCGTCAGTAGGAGCACCAACTTGGACAGCAATGCACATCAATTCCAAACCACTACCTGCCTTGTAATATCTCTCAGTTACTGCACGACCAAGCTCATCAACAATTCTCACTTCAGGAGCTGAAAATAAAGAATGAATTACTTTAAAAACTTTGTAGTTTTTTCTATAATTGAAATAAAAAACAAACGTTCTAAACCACAAAAAGGAGAAAGCATGAATTTAGCGAAGAATTGGAAAAGTCTATGTTCAATAAAATATAGGTATTCCGATGGCAATTTTTATCACTTAAGGTCGATAGTCCAGGTAAGGTCATAAAAATGCCGCGTACAAAACGATCGTAAGCTTATTGAATTCGTATTTTATTCTCTTTATTTTACCGGTTTCCGGAATATATTAATTGCAAATTTTATCGTTTGTATTAATTCCTGGGTTTAATATGTTTTTCTTTTTCTTCCGACCCTTTTTTTTTTATTAAATCCCTATAAATACGCCTCGTTAGGGACGAGTATTAGACACCAGATGCTTGCTCATTTTATTACATTTAAAACGGAAAGATTTTCCGGAAAAAAAATCGCTTCCACAAAATTTATTTTTTAATTACTTTTGTGATCGTTAGTAAAATACGATGTATTTTCATGGAATTTTGCGTATTTAAAATGCATTGAAAAATTAAGCGCTTTGATTCTGATTTAAGAACCTTAACGTATTCAACACGCCTCGCCTGCGCCTGTGACAATGAAAGATTTTTCAGAATCTTTCAGTACACACGCAGAGAAACGTTTACTTGCACCAATAACTGTTTTAAATTAAAAAAAATATATTTTCTTAGCATTTCATTCTAAATAATACCAACAACATTTTAATATCTTACATAACAAAATTTTCCAATGAGTCATTTAAATAGCGGAAAATATAAATTTTATTAATAACAAAAAGCAAAAATAAATGCTGTTATTCAAGAAATGAAATGAGTGTTCCCTAAAATTAAATGTTTGGAATGCTATCCACCCCAAATTTTACTATTAAGAAAAAGTCTAGCAAAACGTAAAGATAAATTTTTACAGGTCAGGTACGTATCAATAAAAAATACGGAATAACCATTTTTATACATTGTCATACGTCAAATACTCATTTTCCTCAATAAACAATTTTTTTGAGTGTGAACTAGGTATGGAACATTTCAGCTGTAGAACGCCTGGCTTTTTGGGTTTGACACCATTTCAAAAATAGCTCTAGTACTTGATTATATTGTTATGTATATAACAATATTAATGAAATTGTAATCGTTGGACGAAAAATGTCAACTCTCTAAAAAGACTCTTTTGCAGTAGCAATTCCATTTCCCATTGGGACTTATAAGTAGAGCGGGCCAAATTGCGCCATCCAACAGAATCGGAATCAGGCGCAACGGCCGCTTATTGTAAATAGCGTATACGTGAGTCACAGCAGATATGTGATATTTCGAAATCAATACACAAGAGTAAAAATAAAAGCTGACGCAATAATAATGTTTATAATTGAGGGATATATATATATATATATATATATATATATATATATATATATATATACATATGTACACGCTGAGGTGTTTTTATTTTCATTATGATTTTTTATTTGATTAAAAACGGTATGCTTTTAAAGGGGATGTAATAAGGAAAAACTGAGAAATGAACGTTTTTTTATTCTGTTGTACTTAATAATGTAATTAAATAAAGATATAATAAATAAATTTATCCTTCTTAATAATGCGGATGGGTTTTTTAAAAAAGTTGCACCATCAGATAAGTTTCCACATTTGCCCGGTGAAGGTTTTCGCCGAGACAAAAAAATGTTCTTATATTTCAAAAACGACCGTTCCACGTCACCGAAGTAAGACGGCGTAATTAAAATAATCTTTAGACTTAGTCAAGGAATCTGCAGATCCCCCCGCACATTTGTCTTAATCTCGTGTGCCCGGATTTTTTTTAAAACATATCGAACTTAGCTAAAACTCGCCCCGTTGCATCGTTTATACTGTGTAACAATGTACTAACTTCGCCCAATTTCTATCGCCTACTAACCCTTTGTAATTTTTTAATACTTTAGATGTGTTTCAACAGAAATATCGAGAAATCCCTTCTGGCTCATTCTAATAGCTCTAGTTGGCAGGGACGTTAAAATAACGGATTTGACTTCTTGAAAATGTTCATTATAAAAAAAAGCGGCTTTTAACCACGTTCCCCAACGCTAAAATGGGCTGTGGTGGTTTCGATAAAGGGCCCTTAATTTTTTAAAAACACTTTTTTTTTTTTTAATTTCTCCCCCGGGTAAATGAAATTTTTCAAAATTTGTTTAATAAAAAAAAATCCTTAATTTTTTTGGGCGGCCACCCAAATTTTCCCAATGATAAAAAACAGTTTACTGGTTGACCGAAATTTTTGTAACGTTTCGAGAACTACGGCCTAATTGCTTTACTAGTACACTGTTTTAATCTTCTGCTGGCTAATAGAATTGCAAAAATTTTGGGTTTTAAAAGGGTCTAATACGCGCACTATTATATTCAAAATAGAATTTTTTTGCAATCTGTCGTCTCATCAAGACATAGCCACAGCTGTTTATCTTTTAATTCGGCTTTAATTCGATTTTCAATGTCCTCACGTATTCGTGGAATATCTCTCCGTAACGCTGTCCGAGATGGTAGTATCCACTCTAGATGACCCGAATTTTCGAAATGCTTTTTTTTCAAGTATACGAAGTGGTAGACCACATACCATAAACGTTAAAAGCAATTCTAATTGAAATTGACGTTGTTGTGACACACCATTTTTTTATTTCTGTGGTGTGCGCTATTTATATGTCTTTCACAATCACGTTTGCTCCAGCACAGTAGTTTCTTTACAAACTTTACAGAAAATTGTACTCCCATTGTAGTGTAAATCCACAAATTCACTAAGAAATTTATTAACTTTCGTAGGTAATGGCCGTTTATTTTTAATAGTTACGTTAGACATAATCACTAAAGCGAGCACACCGACGCTTGTTTCTAGTATGCCACGAAGGCGTAACATCTGCAGACTCGTCATTTGTTGATGAATAGAGCGCGTCATCCGTAAATGAATAAGCGCGCTGTTAGTTCGTAGCCGTCGATGAATGAACTTTTTTTTTGTAGTGGCCCACTGTGAACAACGCCCTATTTATCAACGAACACCCAAACTGCAGGTGTATATTTTGGCGTCTTCACGACGTAATAGACAGTGGTTTTGGTCCTCGTCCTAATAATTACATATTTAAATTACCTATGTTTACATACATATATGCGCCCGGCAGCCTGATTGCGAACCTGGCGCGTGGCGTTCTTGGCCCGTTCTACTTATAAGCTTATTATTCGCATGTCAGAGGTTCCTTGTCCTGAAAACATTGCCGGATAAAGCAAATTGCGATGGCCAAGATTCGATTCCGTGACTTTACGATAAATAACAATAGAATAAATAATGCTCAACTCCCAAATATCACTAAAAATATTTTTAGGATTCAAACTGTATATACGTATAATAAAAGTGAACGTTCTTCTCTTCAAAACTATTGGATTTGGAAAAAAATCAATGTTTTTATCTACAAACAGCATCAATCTTGGCATTTCCACTTTGAGAGCGATTTTCGGGATTTTTTAATAATTTCTTGACGTGCCAAAGATGAGAGAAGGGCCGTCAAATGAGGGTCCCTTTGTACACGAAGCCAATCTCCTAGTGAAATCGTCTGTTACTAAACGACGATTTCATGTCCTTTGAAGTGTTTGCTTATAATACTCCTCTTAACATCTAGAATACATGACGTTGGTTCCGTACGCTTTCGAATCAACGCAATCCTTTTGGTTGAGTTGTCAGGAGCTGTCAAATTAAGTGAAAGCAATAGGGTATTGTGTTCGCTTCGTGTTTTACTTAACAAAGAAGAGCAAACAATTGTGTTAAAGAATGTAATGAAAGGGTATTCAATTTTCCATCCTACAAGGAAATTACTTAATTTCTATTAAATGAGTCGTATTATACAGAGTTTTCTTTTGGAAAGGTTAGGATAGTTGGACATGGTCGTATTCCTCTAGTTTCCTCTGCTTCGGGGTGATGGTCCTACGGGGTACATACGCTTTGGTGACACGTGACGTAAACAAACACAGTAACCACGGCAGCGCTTGACCATAGTTCACTTTTCAAAGATATTTCTCAAATACATACCCGATAAAAAAATTTTGCCCTAAAACTTTCATTCTAACCGTTACCACAAAAAGCATATTTACCATCGATGTTACTAATCTTATAAAACGAGATATTTATTTACAAGAGGATAAATTACTGACGAGAGGACATAGGATTTCAAATACTTTGCTTCGGCTTAAGATAAAGCTAAAGCTTTGGCGTGAGGTAGAATTTTCAAATATAAATATTATTTACTTCAGTACCTTAACTTGTATCGGAAGCTTTCCAAATATAAAATGTTTATACTAGAACATCGGCAAAATTCACACGTTGATTTAGATTTTATATAGTTTTATATAAATATGATGAAAAGATAAATGTAATGCAGCAAATAAGAAACACTAAACAAGAATGAAAATAGACGTATCAGTGGAAGAGAATGATGTTCCGTAAATATTTTGAAGAGAATAAATGATGCGTAAGCAGTGAAAAATAATCCAAGGCACAAGTAATAGCATTTAATAAATATCCAGGCATAAATCGTAAGAACGAAATCATTTAGAGAAACGGTATGTGTATAAGGGGCATGACGAGAGGAGCTCTCTACGAAGACGGGTTTAGTGTAGAAGTAAGCAATCAGTCTATCAAGAATTTCTTGTCGATATTCGACATTCCACTTCATTCGCATTCCACGTATCCAACCACCATTACAGGATAACAGTCTCTATCATCTTTTTCAGAATCCTATCCCATAAAGTACCTTTTCTTCGGTGGGGGAATATATAACGGACGACAGTGAATGTAATCTTTTACCAGGCTCTATTATCGTTTAGTCTTACAATTTTCTTTTCTACTCCTTCAGAGGTCACACATTTCGACCACGCAGAAACGCTGTCACATTGCCCCTTGTCATAATATTGATAGCGATACATACTCTATCCCGTAGAACTAGACCAAAGAAAGGGGCCACGAATGGAACGTGTGTGTAATTGAAAATAAATTCCGTTTACTACCTGCTATAACATTTCAATATATCTAGGCAATTAACCTCTGGAGAGGTCAATTTGAAGGAGAAAAAATAGTACTGATGTCGCAGGTTCTCTTTTTATTAGTACTTTAGAATAGAATTAGCTTCAGCCTTTATTTGAATCAAACCTTTTTCCTCATTTTTTCTTAGTAGATCGTCTAAAACATTAGGGTCTATACTCATTAAGATTTGATTGACGTGTTTCTGGCGTGGAATGTTTTTCCATTAGTGTTGAGACTTTCTTTCCAACGTTGATGAGCCTACTACTAATTTATGTACTTTGACATTACTTCGAGGACCCCTGGTACCCAGTTTCAATTTCAACTTTGCGCGTCAAATAATTCATTTACATATTAGAGAGAAAAAAAAATTGTATAAAAGTTAATAAGTTCAATCCAAATACTATTTACTTACAATACAGTTATACAATACATCAAAATCTCATACATATCTCAAATTGTCATACTTAAATCTTAAGCATCTGTGTGGTATGGTTATTTCCTTTAAAATTTAATTGTGATGTCTAATATACAGTCTGTTCATTTGAAAACTTCCCAGGCGGCCTACATTCGAAATTAATAAAATTATTAAAAAATGCCTCCCCAACATAGAAATCTTAAATGGGGTGATACCATTTGTGACACATTGTTGGAAAGGTATTTTCATTACGACTGTAGATACTGGTACAATGGAAATCCTCATTTAGTCAAAGAAGTTCACACGCAAAAACTAGAAAAAATTAACGCTTGATCTGATATACTTGGAAATGAGGTAATCGGTCCTGTTTTCATTGATCAAAATGAATTTAAAAAAATAACCAATTCAAATTTTGGGAAAAAGAAAGATTAAAGGGGGGTTTATTAATTAATTAAATGATCTTTTCTTCCAACAAGATGGCGCCCCCCCCCCCCCATTATGTCAAAATTGTATTAAAAATTGGTTGGATAATAATTTTCCAAATCGTTCTCTCCAGATTTGACCCCATTTGATTTTTTCTTGTGGTGTCACCTGAAAACATTTTTTCCCCAAACAATCGCAGTATTGGCGAAATAGACTTAGATTTTGAAGAATGCAGGCGTATATCCCGAATCATTTGAAGGGATCAGGAGAGTTTTTTAAAAAACCAACAAAATGGTGCCCCTTTTTTTAAATTATTTTGTATTTTTTTTTTGAATAAACGTTTATATTTTACATTTTTTAATGATTTTTTTCTTTATAATCCCAGAACTTGACCAAAAATAAAGTAAATATTCTACTAAATTCCTAATGAAAATACCTTTTCAACGATGTGTCTTTCCCATTTAAGATTTTTTATGTTGGGGTAGGGGCTTAAGAAAAAGGGGGGTACGTTTATTCATGATATATTTTTTGGTTTCCCCCAAAAAAATTGTTTTTTTTTGAAAATTTTTTTTTTTTGAAAAGGCCACCGGGAAATTTTTTGAACAGCTTTTATCTCCTCAAGGGCCCTTTCCCTTTTTTGGAAAAAGGGAAAACCCAAACTCCCCACTACCCCCCAAGTCTATTTCTCAAACTCTAATATTCTTTTTGAAAATATCCCCATTCCCTCTCTAATATCCGTTGAGCGGCCTGGCAATAATTTGGGGTTTGGGTTATATGCTATGATAATAATAAACTTCCGCCCTGTATGTTTTGAAAATTAATTACGTTATTGATAATTAAATTATAATCGATGTGTGTTCCAGTACTGGTAATTTGTTTGCTGGAAATTTTCAGATTGCTTACAACGTTTTAAACGTTAAAAATTTTTTTGCTGACTCTCTTTTTTTTCCCACCCGATTTTTTTACAAACGGGCCCATTATGATGCAATCAAAAACAGTCCGTTCTTTTATGTTTCAACTAACAAACAAAATCCTTTTTTCTGCAGTTAGAAATACTATTTATCCGTTGTACTCTTTGAATTAGATTGTTTTATATACGGAGTTTTGTAAGGTCACAGCAATACTACTCTACTTCGAAAAAAGTTGTATTTTTTATTTAAAAGAACCTTGAAGGTTTTTCTCAACTCTAAGGTCTAGAAGATTTTAATGTTATAACTTTCCATTAATAAAGAATGTGGTTGGGTTAAATTTAGTTTTTTAGGAAAATTTTGTATGATTACTTAATTAAAAATTTTCCCTTGTGAACTATTGATTTATGAACAAATACCTAAACCCTTCTGGAAAAAGAAAACATTTTATCCTTAAAAAATTTTTTGTGTTATAATGGTGGTACTTATACTTTTAAAAATTTTTTCTTTAAATTTTCTGCAAGATCTTCTTCTATTTGAATTTGGGAGATAGGAAGGAATAGAAAATGTTGTGTGTATAAATTAAATAATTTTCTGCCAAAAGCAATATACCTTTGGGATTTAAAACAACTCCCCCCTGACTAATTCTGGGTGCCCATAAAAAAGAAATTTCTTCCCGGTTTTTCAACGAAAGGGTTTATGTTTGTTTCTTTAACTATTTTTTTGCATGAATTGGAAAAATCCAAAAGTTCGTTTTCAGTTTCACCCCAATACCACTGCGGAACAGTCTTCATTGCCCCTGTCTTTCCTCTAATTTGACTGTTAAGTGGTTCGGTATCCCAAATTTTGTTTCATCAATAGCAACTTTCATTCCATTTTCTTTTATCTGTTAGTGCTTTTAAAAGTTTGTACTGTTGAATAGGTCCTTTTTGTATTTTTGCTGTACTACAGATTTTCTTGACTGAGATTTATCAAGTAAGTTGCGAATAGACGCTTCTACACTGAAAAGTAACAGAAACCCAATATATGGTACACCAGAATAGAAGCAGTAGTAGAAACCTATGATATGATACAATCTCCGTCCTATGACAAACCTTTCCAAAGTTTTCTTAAGGGAAGAATGGAGAGAGGGATGGAGAGAAACTAGTCTGAATTAGATGGGTTAAAGCAGACTACAGCGTTGTATATGAGGAAAGCCAGGGATACAATATTGTATCACTTGGGCATTACATAATAATTTCAAACAATGCTATGGCAAACCTGCGTGGGAGAGAGTCTCGGCGACCGCAGGGGGAGTGTACTCTCTGACAGTCAGGCAGCAAAACTTAGCATCTCTTATCGCAGAACCTCAAATGTATGGAGTGCCTGCAAGCCCTAATGGCTCTGTCTAAGCCTTGGCTGCTTTATCACACTGGTGTGGGTGCCACTTTTACAGAGGGCATAGCGGGCAATAAATTGCAGACCAGCCTTGAGGAAGGTTCAAAAATGAATTATATAGGCCCTGAACTGGGTCCACAAGAGTGCAGTGCGTGGTGCAATTAATGAGTGGATTATAACACAACACCAATTAAATTGGAAACATGCAGCTGTAAAAAAAGCACAGCAAACAATTGATGGAAAGACGTCGCAGCATCCTGACTGCTGACCTGCTTGAATTAGAAGATACAGCTTAGAGCAACATGTCTATTAACGGCAAACGTTGAAGGCCACTTGCATAAGATGGGGGATCTTATGAGCCTTGTAGACTTTACTGAGGGAGGAGGAAACAGTCCGTATTTCAAATGTGCGAAAAGATTAGCTCAACGCCGTAAGCACAATTGAACTACCAATGGAAAGATTTATGGCTGTTAAACCTGATTGCGGGAATTAACCTGTTTAAGTAAAACTAAAACAAAGCAGGAATGATACAATAAGCTACAACTTACCTGCAGTGTTAGGGATGTAAAGACAGCCCTATCATCTGGTAGAAATATCAATCAATCAACAGAAACTAGAAATCATTATTAGTTGACCCACACGATGCATCGGTTTTGAAAACTTGGCGAGAGTTATGAAAAGAAACTACGTAAGGTCGCTCTTTTTTCCTAACAATTTAAAGTGAAAAAGGCTAAAGTGGCTCTTTGATTGCGGATAATTTAAACAGTAGTTGTTTTGACACGTTTCTCTATGTGTATTTGGATACGCAGTCGTAAACCATCTGTGGTCAGTTTCTGGTATGATAGCAGATTTTGGATGTCCGAAACGTTTTCTTTTGTATTAAAACGCTTGAATATGTTTTAGGCACGCATACACAAGCTTTCTTATCTAAGACGGTGATGTTTTCCTTATTAAAACACTGAAGTTTCCTCCAAGGCAGTTCTAACATTTTAATCTTGCAGATATAGAGTATATTTCTTCTTTCCGTGCTGGGCAGCGTTCGTCTCTAAATATTTAGTGTGTCGTTTATTTTTTCGCCTTCTCTCACTTCTCTATTTCTTCTTGTTTCTCATCTCGGGGATGCCGCATTTAATATGTTCCATTGTTGGAAGACAGCGCGTGTCATCCCGCCTTCTTTGTTTTTAACTTTCCCTACCCGAAAACTTTCCCTTATATACTGATTTGTGCGATTTCGGCAACGTATTGACCTTCATAAAGTGTTTCGTAATTTCGCGAAATTTCTACAAACAATTTCTCACAAATTGCTGTTGAATATCTCTCCAGCGTAACATTTTCCTATATACTTAGCTGATACGAATTTATTATATTATTTTCGCCTCGCACGCAACGTTTATATGCAAAAAAAAATTCTCCCTATGCCATCATATTTTATATGGGAATACACCCTTGACGCAAATTATGTGTTTCTGGTAATATTTATAAGCTTTTGATGATCGATTCTTTTAGAAAGAAGTTTTTATCTCACTTGAGATGATACATAAGTAAATATAAAACGTTTATTTTGTAGGTTTTCAAATTACATATATTACCTTTTCTTGAAATTCGTTATTTTTTCTACATTCATATCGAAATACAGGTATTTTTTTAATGGTAAATAATATGATTAAGGTCATAATAACCACCTTAGTCAAAATTTCAATGGATTTAAGATATTTAACTTTTAGTAAATTTTGATTATCAAAAATCACCTAGCATTAACTCTTCTTATTTTTGTGGGATCACGCAAAGTTGTTTTTATGGAATTTAATGCATCTTCAGGCGGGTAGAGATCCAAAGTTGTTTTGAAATAAGGCCTAGATATCTCCCTTAACGAGATAGAAAATTTATAATTCTCAAGTTTGTGGTGATTTGTTCCTTTTAAATCAAACAATTCGAATGTTAAAATTACTTTAAAAACTTCCTTACTTGATGCCCTTTCGAATAATAAGGCATGCGTTAGATATCTTGCTCGAAGTGTCCTCCTCCATGCCTTATATAAGATCTTAATCTTCTCCTCATCTCCGTGGTAATTTGCAGTCCCATCTCTTCCCTCATTCTATCGTATGCACATTGATTCTCTAACGGTTAAACGATAGTGGGCCGGACAACCATCATTTTCAAAAAATATCTCTTTCATTTACAAATGGTGGCAAGTCCTGTATCAACTCAGATCATGTAAGGTGGGCGAAGTCTACATTTGAGGTTATCGGACAAACAATATGGGCCGACGAGAGAATTACCTATTATTACGTTTACACAAAATTTGTGTTGAAACGATGTTTGATGCTGACGTGAGGATTATACTTATTCGCCCAATAAAGCAAATTGTGTAAGTTAATTGATCCTTCTCTGAAATCTGTTTTCATCAGTATACAGGATGCTGCGCAAAAAATATTTTCAGATATGTAATAGGAATCGCGAAAATTGTATTCGTCGAATGTGTTTCATACTTCCTAAGCCTTGCAATGGTGTATAGTGAAAGGGGTGCTTATTTTCCGTGCGGGCCAGACCTTCCGCGATGACACACATTAAGGTTAGCGGCACATCTCTAATGCTAGTAATAAGATCCTCTTTAAGTGCGGCGGTTCATCAACATCCACGGTCGAACGTTAGATTCCCGACGATGAACGCTGGTTTCACGCATACGTGTTCTAAACTTGGTGATTGAATCTTCTCTGAATATAATTGTCCATACAGCCGTCGCGCTTCTACCCGCAGCACCAATTTGCACGACCATATGTCATGTGACACTTTTCGTTGTTATAAGTAACCATAACGGGTGTAATAACAACGAAACAAATAATAACGTAACAATGATAAAAACAACAATGTATGGTAATAACAGAAAAAAAACTCAGCGTCGTGTTCACGCATGAATAGTGAACAGACCAAAACTCGATAAAAATTAGGTTACCAATTTCACCGTCTAGAGCGAGATGACAACTAGATGAAAGACTTTTGATCTCGTTTCCTTATCCAGCACTGATTTATTGCCTTGTCATAGTTTATGTTGAATTTCAGGTATTGTTAAGTTTGTGTTACATGAGGTACTGAAAAGGCACAAATAAGAGTAATTTCGAATTTTCAAGAAAAATCACCACAAACTTGAGAATTATAAATTCTATCGTTAAGTGAATATCGATATTTTTCTAAATAACTTTGAGCTTTAATCAATTGTCTTGAGTAAACTACCACTTTAGCGTGATCCCACAAAAATAAGAAGAGTTATTAATGTTTAATGGCGATTTTTTGCTTGAAAATCCAAAGTTAAAATATCTTAAAATCCATTAGACTTGGACTAAAGTGAAATGTGAGTTATAGGAGCCATAATATGTTTTGTTTTTTCAAATTTAACAGTGTCTTAAATTGATTAGCTTCGATACAAGTAAACGTTTCTCTGCATGTAATCCTGAAACCGCACAAATTATGCTTGACCGTGGTAATATTTATAGACTACATACATTAGATTGCACAGACTCGAATTAAAAGAAGAATAGCGAGGTTCGGTATTGGGACATTTTTAAAAACAATTTTTTTATTTCCAACGACACAAAAGTATAGAGGAAATGGTCCAAAGACACGCAATACAATACAAATACAACAGTAATAAAACTAAAAAATGCATTATTAAGCGTGTATTACAAAGAAGGCAATAATAAAAGGTAGTTGGGCGAACTTACACGTTAACAACAGAAGGTAGATAATTAATCAACATTACTTGTCAAAAAACTTGTATCGAATAAAAAAGCACTGATGTTATTGCTGTTTAAATTTAGATAAATTGAACCAGCATCCAGTGTGAAGGAAGCTTATTGTAGATCTTAATAGCTAGGAGAGTGGGCGACTGCTGATACATAGTCAACCTGGATTTTGGAGTGAGGAGATCCTCCCCGAATCTAGTTTGATAATCGTGAAAACTCGATGTGATCTATAATTCTGCCTATTTATATGAACATACATCGCTAATTCTTGAATATACAAGGAATGTCAGGATATCATAGCCATTATTGTAGGTAATCCCGGATAATCTTTTGGCTTATAAACTATTTTGCCAGTGTTGAGTTTCCCAAAAGCTAATACCATAGGTCAGTCTACTTGCTATATACGCGTGATAAGTAAACGCGTGCGTTGTTAGAATATTCTTCAGGCTTCGGAAAGAGGTAGCAAAGAGAATTAATCTTTGACAGAAGGTTTGCGATGAACTTTCCAGTTGCGTGTCTCGTCTTCCTTACCCCTAAAACTTTTTATATTGACTTGCCCTTGCTAATTGTTCATCGTTTAGCTTTAAGTCTAAGTAAAATACGTGGGAGGTTGGATATAACTGATAAGGGTGAAATGTTGTATGCGCTCTTAGCGTTGTTGACTTAAAGAGTTGGATTTCAAGTTATGAATCTATCAATATACAATTGCATTGATGGTTATGGCCGTTTATCCAGATGCCACCAAGGCAAGAGTGATAAAGTTATCTGTTATGTTAAGAGGAGATCATTGATAAAAAAAGTAGAAAAACAATAGGACCAATATTGAACCTTGGGAACACCGATATTAGTGGTAAGTTTGCTAGAGTACTATGGTTGTAACTCTGCTACTGCTACAGTTGGAAATGCTAACATATGCTTTAGCGATGAGCATTATCGTTGGTTACAGTAAACCAAGACTTATTTCCGTCTGCACAAAATATGCGCTACAATTTTCGAAAAATTTTGCCCAATTATTTGAAGATCTAGCTCAATGTGATTGGTCATTCATTGATGCATCATTGATCAAGCTGTCGATGAATTTTATAATGTTTGTACAAGGTAATTAATAAATTCCTCTATACAGTCAGAATAGTTCTTCTCATCCTCCGTGGTTTACTACAATTCGACAAAACCTAAAAACTAAAACCTTCTATCATAGAAAATTACAAACTAAAAGTGAAGTTTTTTACACTTGGTTTAGAATATCAGGAAGTGGATTAAGCAGATTCAAGCCTACAACGCTTACATGTCAAGAATATAAAACACAATTAAGCAAAATCCCGAAGAGCTCTGGCGATATAGTAATAGATAAAAGGTGTTTCACGCATACCAAACATAATCACTGATGGGGATGTGAGGTATCGTTTAGTACTTCTTCTGTTTATCTGCCACACTCCAGCAGAGTAATCAGCTTGTATTCAGCTTATACCATCTTTTGACATCAAGCCTGTGAGTGAGACTAGCCTGCTATAATGAGTCACCTAGCAATACGGACACAGCTGGTGATGACCTCATCCCTAGTTTTTTGAGTATAGTACTTGTCAAACAACTTCTTGTCAACATTTCTTTGAGATCTTCTACCTTTCCTAGGCATGGAAGCGAGCAAAAGAGTTACGCCAGTTCTTAAGAAGGGAAGCAGCACTGATGCGACTAACTATCGTCCTATATCTATTTTGCTAATTTCGCCAAGGTATATGAACAACTTTTATATTTTCTCAACAATGTACAGCCGTATATATCTGCGAAGCAACATGGTTTTTACCTATCTACAACAACTAACTTAGCGACAGTTACACAGTTTATAAGTGACACACTGGATGATGGAGGGCAAGTCGATGTTATATACACGGATTTTTCTAAGGCATTTGACAGAATTGACCATGATATTATACTCTTTAATTAAGTTCTTTTGGCATGTCACCTCGCCTTCGAGATCTGATCCTGCCAAAGCGATCATGTTATGTTTCTATAATGACTTCAGCTCATGTGGAGTATATGCTATTACGTCAGGTGTTCACAAGGATCAATTTGCCTTATCTTTGTGCTTTTCGATCTGCTGGAAGCGTTATTCTGTGACACCTTAGCTTATGCAGATGATGTAAAGGTGTACGCAAGAATTGATTCCATTAATGATATGGTTAATCTGCAAATGAGTATTGATTACGTATTCCGTTGCCAAAGAAAATAGTCTTATGTTAAATGAAGCAATGCACGTATGTAACATATACTCGCAAAGTCCCTTGCCTACTACGTACAGTTTAAGCGGTTACCCGCTGCAGAGGAGCGAAGACCATAAAGACTTAGGAGTTATCTTTGATAGTCAACTATCTAAGCTTAGCATGTTTCGCAGACGTGTTCCTCGGCCGCAGCCATGTTAGGATTCATCATACGATCTTCGAAATACTTCACGAATCAGCATCTCCACCAAAAACGCTGTATAGAGCATTTGTCTTAAGCCGGCTAGAGTATGCTTCCATTGTATGGTATCCTTACTATCAATCCTACGAGGATTCATATTGAGAGAGTAGCGAAGGTTCCTGAAATTCTATCTTTTAGGATCGATATATATCCGGTAAGGGGTATAGACTATGCCACATTATTGGAACTACATGCGGTCGGGTATTTCGGAAAGAGATTGCAGTGCGCGGTTTCTCTACAAACTTATTGACAATCAAATCGATTGCGCATATCTGCTGTCAAGAAGAGTGTTGAACGTTCCTCGTTTGTCTTCGCAGTGTTCAATCGTTTCGGCCTTTAACTGCAAGAACTAATGTGCTGCTGAAATCGCCAGTTCAAAACGTAACAAATAAATATTATGCAGATTTTGTCGGTGACGCTATGCATTAATCGGTGGAGTATATATATATTATTTTTTCTATTTTTTCAGTTATCTTTTTATTAAGTATTATATTTTATTTTTCTCTTTGTATTATGTGCACATGTATTCGTATTATTATTTCGTCCTGTAATTGGGGTATCCTGTTGGGCGAATAAAGTTTATTATTATTTATTATTATATTGTTTTCTATTCTTCAAAAATGATTCTAACCACTCCATAGCGAGACCTCTAATACCAAGACGTACGCATCAAAATGCTGTGATTAACACAATCAAAAAGCCTTACTTAAGTCCAAATAAATTTCTACAGTTAGCACCATTTTCAATAGAAGTGATGCTCTTATATAAAGCGTGTACTTGTTGAAGTTGAGTATCCTTTTCTAAAGCCATGTTGGTTAACATTTAAACTATCGATTTAAAAATCAACCTATTTAGAAAGCAATATTGAAAGAGCGTTTTAGAAAAGCAAGAAGCAATAAGGACGATAATTTTTCGAATTTATCGCCTTTTTTATATATATAGGTACTAGTTTGGTAGTTTTTTAAAGTACTAGGAAATTTGGCTTGTTCAAAGGATAGATTGATTAGATAGGACAATACGGGTACGATTGCTGTGTATACAACTTCCAAAACGCTAGCAGTATTTCATCCACGCCCCGCTGAGTATGTGTTTTTCAATTTCATACAAAAGATATTTGAAATTCAACGGGTGAAACAGGCTTTAAAAGATCTCTGTCTATCGAAATCTTCATATCGTAATTACATTAACTGGTAGTTGTTTATTAAGTTTAGAGGCGCGTTTATGAAATGTTCATTGAAATGATTCGCTACCGATGTAGGGTTGGAGACGATATCGTTGGTTAAATCTTAATTCCATATTGGTTTTTTAGTTACAGAATTAGAAAGCTCTCTTTCACAACTACGCCACGCTAGATTTGATGGAATTAACTATTTTCCCTGGTAATATAAGTCTTTGTATTATTTACTAGTTGTTGATGTTCTTTTTGGCTTCTAGTTTGTAAGTATCACCCAATTCTGGGCAATTTTGCTTAAGATAAAATAAAGTTTTGGTTACTTGAAGAAGTGACTATGTTGCTATTAACCCAGTTTTGAGTTCTCTGGATCGTATTCTCTTCACAGAAGTAAAGGGTTGAAGTAAAAGGAAAGTGTCAGAAATGTATCCAACATTCACAATTGTGCAAAGATAATGAATATTTACGTTATTCCAATTTTCTTCAATTAAATCATTATAAAAGGCTCTATACTTCTACTATCAAATATTCTTCTGTAAACTATGTCACCCTGTTGTTAAGAGGATTACAAGGCTGCATTTCTGTTCATTATATTTATTAATGCTTTCTGAATTAAGTTACTTGAGATTTATCAGTCTATAGTTTAACTTATAATGATCTGCTCTTTATCTTAATCAGAATAATTATAGTCGTCAAATCATCATTCTCGTATAAATTTAGGGAATTAAAGTTTTGAACCTTCTGTACTCTGCGCATGAACCTAAATGTGTTAATTTAATAATGTTTTCAGAAAAATTACAGTTATAATAGATGCCGCGCCGTTAGTTTGAGTTAGTTCCATAGTTCTACTCGCAAGATGTTACACTGTTTCAAATTTTAATTAAATCCTATTCAATTAATTCCCCGATAGTAAATTTTGAAGGAAACGAGCTTAGTAATTTTGTTTTTCTACTCGACTCTATAAATCTAATTAAATTAGACACGCTCACATATAGCTAGGAACTAGCGGGAGTTAGGTACTGGTCTGTTTGCACGTGTTATTATGAATGTGACGTACCTGTAACTTTAAGAAAGATTTTCTTCACTTTCGGTGGATGTGTGGCCACTTGACACTCGTAAAGCCCTTCATCCCGTCTTGTTACAAACGCGATCTCTAACCTGAAGTTGTTAGGGTAGCGGAAACTAAGAGTAATACGTTCGTCACTGCTGTAAGCATTTCTTCCAACCGTAAGGAGATGAATGGACTCACCCTTGTGATGTAGCCAAGTCACCTGTAAAAGAAGCCTTAATTTTAAATTTCGATCTAAAGATATAATTAATATTAAATAAATCGTAAGTTAATGTACAATATATTCTTTAAATTAATTCTAATTTTATTATTTTTATTCTGGAGGAAACGTTCATCATGTTTGTTGCCGTTTCCCATATCCTGGAGATGGAAATCCAGTATCTAAATTTTGAAGCAATCAAGCGTATAATAAACCTAGACAGCAGCAACAAACCCCTTGGTCGAATAATGCATTGGGTTATTTTTTTGGCCTGCCACAAATATAATTTTTGAGGTCAAAGAACTTATTTTCCTTGCACAACGTCTTAATATAAATGAGTTTTAGTTTTGCTTTAGTAATTAAGATCAAATTCGCGTTTCCTTTGAGAGTTATTAAATCGAATTCGTAAAGCAAGTGGCAAAACTACTAACAAGAAGCATAGGTAAATGCATCTCACCGATTTAAATTAAACTTGGGGGGTTTATAGACCGATATATGTAGTGTAAGAACAACGGTAACTATCTTAGCTGCCCAATCTTCGATTAGCGGGATGTAAAGCACCCCAAGCTCAACACTACCTTTCGCTGTTTGTCTCAACAGCTCAGAAACTATGAGAGATACCAAAAAAAAGATAACATTTAATCTGCAATTTGTTTCCCTAAATAGATATTCACCTTAAATATCTACGTCATCGTTAATGTAAAACAGTTTAAATCTTGTCTTAACTTTGTTGATATCTCATAGTTTCTAGTGAAACAGTGTTAAATTTACAGTGAGCGATTGGAAGCTGCCCGTTGTTCTTACAGTAAATCGGTCTATAAACCAACAAATTTTCTTTTAAATGGGGGGGAGGGCCCCATTGTTTTTCGCATGCGTTAATAGTTACGTTCAAAATTGAAGTTTGGAACGAATTTAGTTACTACGCTGCATACGCGAACTTAATTCTAACGTTAGACTTAAGCTAAAGGTTTTATTCCATTCTCCACTTGTGTACTCATCCTTGCTTTCTTGTTGTTGTTGGAATATCCACTTGAATGCATGCACGAAACGTAAACATACTGATTCAAAAGAATAGGGGTTAAAAGAGAACCATGCGATCCCACATAGCTGAATGGAAAATTTCATTTGGTTATTGTTAGTGATGTCATCAATGAAACCAAGTAATATGTGCTGGTATTTACCGTTCATGTCAATCCTAATGCTTCATTGATTTATTGCTTTCTCTTTTAAAAAGTACGCGGCCCCAGCAGGATATTTTAAAAAGCGTTGTAACCGCATGAATGAAAAAAATTAACCTTTTTTTTTCCAAATTTTAACCTTTTTAACAAAGGCAAAATTTCACGTTTCATTTAACACGTACATAAGGTACGCCAGCAGGAAAAAAGGAAAACCCACAAAGGAGGAAAGCGGGGGATGTTACACTATCAGTTTAACCTCCCTAAAATACTTCAGAAGCGATCCATAAACTTTAATATTGTAAAACGTCCAAGGACACTGACATTCCGGAGACACCACCATACAAATAGCAAATTACTCTTTGAACATTGTTATTTTTCTCAGTATACCTCCCGAAAAGGCAAAAACGCTGATTCACGAGAAATCCAGTCTAAATATGAAACTGTTGAATCCTATACCAATTCTCACACAGGGTATTATTAAAATTTTAAAAATGTAATTGAGTTTTAAATTTATTTAGTAAACGTACTATGGCTAAATTATTAATCTAGAACTTGCTTTCCCAGCTAAAATGATTTTGAGAAGCGAGACGCACTAGGGAAAAACCATTAGCTCTTTTCCCCCAAAAAAAAAGAATAATTAAATAATGAATAGCTGACTCTTATCTGGCATCATTTAATTATTTGCACCAGCTAGCAGAATCAGAGAGCATTTATCGTCGCCTTTATTTACTGCGTTTAATGCATTTCAGAACAAACCTTTAGGGGGTCGTCTCCTTTGTTTGTGAATTCTAGTAAAAAACGAGAATTGAGAACTGTTTTGACGATGGAACAATATGAAATTATAAGGATTCTAGTTGTAAACAGGAGGATTTTGATTGAATTTCAAAAATAATATGAAAATAAACAAATATTTCATCCACTACATCAAAAAGCAGATAAAAAAATTTTAACCAAAAACAATCCCCAGAAAATATCTTGTGTTCCTTTTATTGCGAGCAACGTTTTGAACAGTGAAAATGATTGAATTGATGATTGAAATGCAATGTAAACCAAATGTGCTATGGATTAATTCCGTCATTTCCGTGACTTACAAATTTTTAAACTCCGATTTCAATAGAGTAATATTTCAACGTGCATTTCTAATGTTAAAAAAAAAATTGATTCAATGGGTTATTTAATGTACATAGCTTCATATTTCGTGGTATCTAAAATAAATCGTGTTGATTATTTTTCCCAACATTTTTAGTTTGAGTATAAATCAAGAAATTCTCCGCGAAATTAGAAACAGTTTTCTTCAACGAAAAGCGCAGATCTGATATTAAATTCCGTGAATTATTTAGGAGAATATTCCCATCAACAACTTTGAAGTAAGAAATGAAGAGACATTAGTGATATTAATAATTACTAAGTCTGGTATTTGTTATTACTGAAAACGATTTGGGAAGGATGAGGATCTAAAAGGAAAATATACTTTCATTTGACGGCGGTAATACTTTGTAGAAGAGTCTAAAAGCAGAAGGTAACCTATAATATCTGCCTATTTACCTCTGGGTAATAATTTCAACTTCAAGTCAAGCAATTTTATCCTCAATTTCCCGAGAAAGAATGATGCAAGGGAATATTTTCGCTGTTTGAAATGTAATTATTCCGACAATGTACCTTACCTTGCTGTGAAATGAAGATTTGCGATAAAAGTTACTCTTACTGCTATTTCCAGCATATTTACGTCGTTCATCTTTCAGGAATTATTTATAGTCTAATTTTAACTAAACCTCTAGCTTCATAATTCATACTTTTAAAAGAAGGAGAAAAAGGATTCTTGTGCATCCAATGATGAAAGAATCGATCAGGTTCTCTTTTTGATTTATAGTGACATTAATGTTATCACAAATGAAAATTTTACCATTAACCAGAAAGCAATTAGATGTAATTGGGGAAAAAGGTAATAAATTCTGATGTAATAACTTATAATCTGAATATATGGAGCCAATGGACTCGCTTTTACACATGACTGACATTGCTATTTTACATTTTCAATATATGGGCTGTGCTATATCTTCAGCTACTAAAATGCTACGATTATCACTGTGCTAGTTGCAAAATGCAACAAGTTGGACATCCGGGGAGTAAACCTAATTCGAGTACGTTGAATCCAATGGTGGCAACCGTTTTTTAAAGTTACCTCGCGTTTTCGAGCAATTTCAATTTAAAAATTTTAGACCCAAAGAACCTTCTGGAACATTTTAGAAAATCTAATCAATAGCCAAAGAGCTTTCTGGAACCTTTGGAAACCTTCCATGGACCATTCGTGAACAAAACAGACATATGCATCGCTAAAAAAATTATCGTGTGTTATTAAATCCTAGATTACAATGAAGCGGTTCATTGCACATGGTTAAAATTACAACTATAAATGATTAAACATGATGTAACAAAGGATAAAGGCTGGAATTTAGTGGTCCTAAATCTGAATTCATTAAGTGAGTTTTGTTTTTGTTTTTGTTATGAAGGCATGTAATCCCTTCATAACAATTTAATTGAGAATACTCCTTACATTTTTAATTAACTTTATTTATAAAATTTATTTACAACATATGGAAACGCTAGATTTATAAAACCTACTAAATTTTAAAATTTTTTTGTACCTAATTTTGATTGATTTTTGTCTGCCCAATATACACTTGATCAAAATTTTTCATGAAATTTTGAAAATTCCCGATTTATCCATGTTATCCACTGGGTTTTTGGAATTTCCTAAAAGGGTTTTTAAGGTTATTGCTCGAAGAAAAAACAATCTTGCGGTCAATCCTAGAAAAGTTTTTTTGAAGCCCCTTTGTTGTAACATGGATAAAAGGGTAATTTAACATATTTTTTTTTATTACGGCCGTCAAGGGTTCTAATGTGCTTACATTTCTAATTCTTAATCTATTCTTATGTTTCCTAATAGTATTATAGACGACATCTTCGAGAATCCGTTAAAGTTAGAAATATTGATGATTTCTTCGTTAAAGGAAAATTGAGTAACCGGTGCACCAAAAGTTAATAGCAGAAAGTTTGTGTTCATATGAGTGATTAGAATCCGAAAATGAATCTATTTTTACTAGAGGTTTCCCATATACGTCTATTTTAACTTATTTTTATTTCTTTTTACTAACATGTCGAGGAAAGGGAAACCTGTTGTCTTTTTCTTCTTCGTGGGTAAATTTGATAGAGGGGAAAGGGGTTAATTGTTCTATGAAATCCGTTAGAAATTACTTTTTTCCATGTTACAACAAGGGTCTTTAAAAATTTTTCTAGGATTGACCGCAAGATTGTTTTCTCTTGAGCAATAACCTTAAAAACCTTTAGGAAATTCCAAAGACCCAGTGGATAACATGGATAAATCAGGAATTTACAAAAATTTTATGTAAAGATTGTGATCAAGTGTTTTTGGGGACAAAAAGATCAATCAAAATTAGGTACAAAGAACATTTGGCTCATCTTAAATTCAGAAGGTTTTATAAATCTAGGGTTTCCCTCCATATGCTTGAAAATAACCATAATGTTGATAATATAAAGAATTAAAAATGGGAGTATTCTCAATTAAATTGTTATGAAGGCATGGAAATTTACAAAAAAAAACTCACTTAATGAATTAGATTTAGGACCACTAAATTCCAGCCTTTATCCTTTTTTACATCATGTTTAATCATTTATAGTTGTAATTTTAACCATGTGCAATGAACCGCTTCATTGTAATCTAGGGTTTAATAACTCACGTCTTTCGGCTCATTTACCTTTAGGCTATTTATAGTCCTTTCAATGAAACGGCTCATTAAATTTTACGATTTTAAATTTACATATTGATAATTTATTTTCCTTATAAGGTTTGTTTTTCACTTAGCTTTTATTCAGTCCTGTGCTGATGATGATAGCTTGGTGAAACGTGCGTCCAGTACGAATTAAGTTTGTGGTGGGTTTTAGTGAACTGTTTGGTTAAAAAATTTTCAAAAAAGCATTGAACCCAGAAGGAAATGCATTCAACAAATTTGCGCGTATTTTTCCACGGTTAAGGGGACGAAAATAAAAGAAGGTAGATGCTGAATCTGAATAGATTATTGTTGATTGGATATTCTTCGTTTGATGAGGGACAAACGATTTGAAAATGCACTCATTGACATGGAGCTTGTATGAAAGCGGTTATTGACAATGTTGAAGACATGCTCACTGCTTTTCACCGTTTAAATGTCATCAAAAATTCATTCTTTGCATTGCCATGTAATCCCATGTAGTAGGCCTTTCCTCTGTTTCTATTCGCTCATTGATATCAAACGGTGAGGAATTTTTGTCACTGGTCACTGGTCACTGTTCAACTTAAAAATTTTAAAATTTTTAGGCATCTCGTAAATATAAACTCGGTGGTAATTGATATTCTCCGTCATATTAAATGTGGCCTTTTTGTAATGTAATTTTTGAAATTGAATTCGTTTTTACACATCATTTAATGTCACATTTAATGTCAAGATTTATTCATACTATCTATTAATAATTATTTTGAGTTGAAAATTTTTGAAATTTGTGAATAATGTTCAATTTACAAAATTCCTTTTTACGGTGCATCCATAAATGTTGCTGATATTTTTTCAAGTATATAACATTAAACGTCAAAATTTCAGTCAGCGTAGTGTTGTTTGAAATTCAATAAACAACAGAAACACCAATTCATATTATTTAATTTACGGCGATTATCGTAGTAAAAACAAATACGAACGAAATAGAATGTTAGATACATAAGCAAAGTAGAATGTACCTTAATCGGTGCATTTCGGATCATCACAAAAGTGATGAAAAGTGAATAAAATCAAATATTAGATCAGCCAAGCAAGTTCTGTAACTTTATGGATTCAATTCACCGTATTCATTGCATCAATGGTGGTAGTATTTTCAATTTAATTAAAATCATTTGATATTGAAATACTTTCGGTGTTCTCTCTCTAGCTTTAGAGGCAGTCGCTGCATTCAACTTGCTACGTACGTGAAGTGATTTTTTTTCTTTTTTCACTTCCTTTGCCCTTTCTGTCGCCCTTTCCGAGATGTTTCTATTCAAATCCGTTGAAATTTAAAATTGTTTAATTTAGAACTCAATCTCACATCTTAATATTCAAAACATGAATAGTTTCCAAAGTATTGGTTTTCGAAATGAAGTGGGGATATTTACAAAGTTTTCGAGTTCGGAGGAGCGTTTCCTTATTGATTTTTCTTCAAAAAAATATGAAATTTATGCCATGAACTTGGGTTAGGATTTTATTTAATTTCACAAAAGATTTTAATATGAATAAAAATCGATTAACTGGCCAAAGGTGGTGCGGAGTGTGTCGATACTTTATTGTTTTGTCACACTACCCCACAGTTCTTGCTATCATTATTGGATATCACTAGAGTAAGATAACACAGTGGAACTGTCGGTTTATGTTGATCCAGTACACGGACTATAACATGCATAATAGAATCTGTTGTCTTGTCAACACACAACCAAAGCAACTGATTTTTTAATGTAGATATGGTTTTATTTTCCACCTCTTTGCGTACAAATAAAGCATGTCGTAGTTGGCAACTTCAACTGGGTTGTTTTTTTCCCAAAAAAGTTCTTAAACGATTTTTTATCCAGTATTTTAAATGACAAATTACATGTTATCTTTGACAAGTAAATCGAAAATAAAGCTTTCATTTACACGCCTTTTTTTCTATTTCTGTGTTTTTTTTATTTACATTTTCCACAGTCTTTTCTCGCACACCTACAAACTATTTTAGCACCGTCGTAAACAAATCTGAAACTCACAGATAAAGTTTTTTCTTTATCCCCAAAAGGGGTTTTTTAAATTTAAAAAATTTTTTTGAATAACTAGTATTCCGCTCGCCTGTTTTAACACACGCCCCGCCGCGCAGGATGATGAATGTGTACAAATTTTGAACGAGCCATCCGGCAGATGTTTACGCACGCACAGAGAGGCGCGGGGATTTCCCTTTGGGCGCTCCTGCTGTTACGGCTATGCTGAGACGACACGATTATCTTACCTTAGATATCACTCGTTTGAAAATATTAGCTGGTGCAGTCAGTAAAATTCTCAACTTATAATTCTATTCAACAATCCTCGTAATGTCTTGGCAATGTAATGCAGTAGTTTAATACAATTCGTTTTAATCAAGCTAATTTATAAATACGGACATACATTGCAGTTGAAATAACTCCTGTGCAAATAGCTCGAGTATAAAACGTGACAGTGAATTATTAAAGCTGTTAGTTGTATTAAAAATTATAGATACCTACCTTTCGCTTCTTCTAAAATAAGCGCACCGCCATGAATATTAAAGGATTTCATAAGTACATTTATAATTCAGAAGAATATACTCTTATCTACCACAGTAAATTAATAAATACAAACTTTTATATTATCATTCAGATTGCTTTTCGTAGCGTTCAGGATATTGTCCCGTTATCTGATTGCATGATTTTCCAGATTGAAACGGGAATTTATTCCAAGATTTTAATTATTCTGGCGCAATAGCGCTCTAAAATAGGATGTTGTGTATTTAGCACTCACAAACTATTTGCGTGACTCTCCATTCTATTACATAAATCTGCTAGAGTTATCACCTAAATCATAAGAATGTAATGAAATTATATTGAAGTTGCTGCATCATTTGTTTATTATATATTATACGCAGTGAAAAATTAAACATTGTGCATAAAATTATAAAAGCCTTAAAAATTATTAGAACCCCTTATATTTTGTTATAAAAAAACCCGATCCCTCTATGCAGTTATTTAATATTGGGGGAAATTTATAAATAGTATATCTAAATTTTCCCTGGGAGAATTACCGAGTTAATGCTATTCGGAATTTAATAGGTTATTGTGTTTCGCGCTGTTAGTGACGACAGTAAGGAGGTAAAAAATTTTGGGGCCATTTTAAAAAAGGGTAATAAAAAATGAATCCAAACAAATGTTAAAAAGAGCAAAAGAGGAATGGAAAAAAATACGCTTTTTTACTTGCGAAAAAACTTGTTGTAGTTTATGAAAAGGATAACTGCTATAATAAACCCCCAAAAGAGGATCAACATGATATTGAATTTTATTTTTTTTAAAAAAAAAATATTACATTTATACCATCCGTTTTATTTACTGGTGAAAGGAGATATAAACCTAGGGGGGGAAAACCTTTTTTCCGGTTGTAGATAACCTCTTTTTTTTTTCTTTTGGTGAACTTTTCGTTATCAGTATTGGTTACAGTTTTTGGCTGTCTCGAACGTTCATCGTCAACTAAGCTGGTACGATCCATGATAACAGCGTCAATTACTTTTTACGGAAACACAGCTGACACAAACCATCGTAACGACCTAAAACTTTTCAGACTACCGCCCTAAACCTTTGTTAAAAAAACTAAATGATAGTGAAGAGATTGTTAGTTTAGTTTCATTAGCAAGGCTTTGTATGATTCAATTTCTTTCGGGACAAATTACATATTTTATCAACAAAATGATGGGGCAGCAATGGGTTGAATCATCTAGATATTGTTCAGTGTATTGTAATAATGCGGTTTGTAAAACAATACGATTGTAATCAGCACAAAGACATCAAAATAAGGTATTTTAAACAATCCTGTAATAGTATTTCGCATTCTACGCTTAAGAGCAAACTATCCGTTTTGTTTTAGTACAAATTGCGGTACTACCAAACATATAGGGCTTTTGTGGTGTTGGTACTAATTAACTCAATTGCCTTTATGATTTCCAACACGATGTATGTGCCAATGTAACTGTGTAATAGTGGTTACACATCTACTTGCCGGCTGAAATTATATTTGTTCTACACTGGGAAAATGCTACGATTATATTAGACGCAGAGATGTATAAACACAATCGTCCACTATCCTCCTGTATATTTAGCTAACCTTTTTTCTCTGAAACGGTAAATGTTTGCAAGATCTTAAATTCAAATTTAAATTGCGAAAGTAATTAGCCTTTATCCAACAGCACTCTGATATATAGGTAGATATGTGAGAATGTGTAAAAGTCATATATTTTCCAGTTGGAAATTCTATGTGGAAAGCCGCTGACACATAACTCGGCAAGCTTCCGCGTTGTTTCCGAGCATTTTCATTAGCATTTTCAACTGCTTGATGTTACTAAACGAGAAAATATCAGAATCTAGTGCCCAGCATAGGTAAGGTTTAGTATTTTTCAGAGATAGATTTATTAAACGTTGACATATTTACGCGGATGAGAAAGATGCAGCAGGTGTAGATGCAGCATTTTTTCATACTCTTATATTCAATGTACTTTTATGTATTCTTTTTTTTGGCAGGTTACAATCTTTTTTTAGTTTCTTATTTATGGATAATTGTAATACTGTATGATATTCAGAATGGTCAAAAAGTCTAGAAATATCTAAATATCTCGAGAGGGAAAATCCTTAGAATTTAGGTTACATTAGGTATTCATTTGTTTTTGAAATCCAAGACCAAATTGATTTTTTTAATGAAAAGGGGGAAAGTTTTATTATTTTTGAAAAGAGCTTTTCTTTTTCTAAATTTAGCAATGTGACACATACTTGTCCTATGTTTAAGTCCTATATTTAATAAAAAAAAGTGATAAAAATTATACAAAAACTTTAGATTAAAACAATCCAAGTCACCAAACAGATGAAAAGTAATTGGGTTCCAATTTGTCAAAGTTCATATAATTATGGTAAAATGTGCTGCTTGAGTGAAACTGAGAGAAACGACATTTTGATGATGGTAAGCTATGGGGATAGAAAACGTAGGTGTGCTAAAATGCTGAGACTTTTCAACGAAATTCATTGTAGTGGGGAACCAAGGGAGACGTTTTAACGAAACCTAGCATGTTTGAGTAATATTATGCTACAAATGATGAAAATCCTTTTAATATAATCTTAGATTTAGTATAATCACGACATTTAACAAAGTCTAAATTCAAAACACTCCAATACGTTCACGTCGTCATTCACACAAAATTATACATAAAAAAATTAACTAATTTTTTTTGAAAGACTATAATACAGGGTATAAATAAATACAACAGAACCTAGTTATATTTTGTCGCTAACGTTAGTGTTGAAATGTAACACCCCGGGATTGCTCATTGTTTGCTGTAGCTCTGAAAACACATTGACGATGTTTCTTATTTTCAATTCCCACTTTGGTATCAAATCCGTTTGTATTGTATGTCCTATAAAAAAATAAAACGTTCTAAAGACTATACGTGTCCGAAGCAATAGTCTACGCAAATAAAAAAGAAAGAAATACATTTCTGGAGCAATTCCGTTACAAAGTCCAATGAACAAAACCTTAGCTCTGTTCGTGTTGATTAGGAGGGTGTGGAAAGAGTCCAGGAATGTCGCAAAGCCGGTTCTTCTCTATGAGTCTAGTTACAGCCGTTAATCAAGGACTTCGAACAAGGAAAAGTAGACGTAGTAAATATATACCTGTGTTCATTTGAAAACTTTCCAGATGGCCTACATCCGAAACTAATAAAATTATTTAAAAATGCAAAGGGTGGTCAATTTTTGTTTCGAGTGGGGAACCATTTTGATTAATATATAATAATAATAATAATAATACTTTATTTTCTACAGGATGAACCCAAGTACAGAAAATTTTATAATTGTTTAATGGATTTACATCAAAATGGTTCCCCAAAATGTGGTGCACAATTTGAACATTTAATTATTATTAATTAATACTGAATTCGTAATGAAAATACCTTTCCAACGATATGTCACAAATGGTATCATCCTATTTAAGATTTTTATGTTGGGGACGGGAGGGCTTAAGAGGGTAAGTTTAGTATCATGATATATTAATCAAAATGGTTCCCCCTCGAAACAAAAATTGAATTATCTTTGTATTTTTTAATAATTTTATTACTTTCGAATGTAGATACCTTGTTCCTCTTGTAAAAACCTTAAAGGAAGAACTTATACCAGCATATATATATATATATATTCTTCGTCGTTTAGAAAATGACCGGCTATCTTGAATTTGCTTTGAAATGCGCTAGCCAAACGCTCGAGAGAGAAAGAAGAGAAAAAGCAGGTAGAAAAGTAAGTGGAGATCTGTTTCGTAAGGAAAAGTCCCTTTGCTCTAGTTGAACATAAATATTTTATCCGATACATTTCCTTAAGGGCCATTCTTGGAGAAAGAGACCGCAATATTCTGACGATTTGGTAAACGTAAAAGAGATTTACATTAAGACTTGATAAGGGCTCCCTAGATTTGTTAAGAAACAACCTATTTATAATACATGTCTTTTTCTCGTTAAAGGGAGAAGGTTAGCATTCGTCTACTCTGAGGTTTCGTCAATAAGCGTTCTAAAAGGATTCCCTATAATATTAATATGTTTTCAAAACAAGTAGAAAATGTTTATAGTTTGATGTAGGAAAACTCGGAGATAATTATTCTATTTTCTAAGTATGGCCCTTGGGTGTTGATAATCTTTCAAATTTTCAGATTTCCCTAATGTACGGTAAGTCAGGATCATATTCATTTCGAAAAATTGCTGTAAGAGCAGGTACAAGTGTATCCCTCAAAATATCCAGATATCGCTACCCCGTGAGAGTTTCGTTAAAGAAGAAAGGACCAATGGTCCTATCCTACATATACAAAATGTGTTAATTAAATATTTTAATATAAAGATTATGTCTTTCACAAGAGTCGGAATTTTGCTTCGTGGTATTCATAAAATTCAATTAAAAAATTCAATTAAGAAGGATGTCTTTTGGCATCTGTTTTCAATTTCAGAAACCTTTTGCGTGGTAGCTATTCAGTATATCCTCCGGTTGTTTCGTCGGTATACGAGGACAAATTTAATTTGAAACCGACAAATATAACGCTAATACCTTATTTTGCTAAAAAAAAAGGAAAGAACCGAAAGAAGGACGAATATATATATATATATATATATATATATATCTTCCAACCAATTACGTTCAATAATCAAGTATACTATAAATACACAAGGAAAAAAGTGTATTGCCTAGCTTTATTAGGTGAACAGCTGTGCACCCTTAGTGACCTGTACTTCTTCTTAGACCCAGGATGTCGTAAAAATAAATTTTCCTTCTTTAAAAGGTTCTTCTTTAGGTGTATTTAGAGTCTTCTGAGGGTGTTGATTTTATTCTAAAGAAATACTGATGTTTTATAATTGGATTTCAATGGTAAATTTGTAAATCGTTTAAAATTCACTTCAAGATTAATTGAAATATTGTTTGCATATAAGGTTTTAACATTGAGTATAAGCATAAAATTGAAATTTTCACAATGGAAAATTAAACTACCAACTGCCGCGCGTATAAATGAAACATTCCTTACAATAATATACTTTATAATTAATACAAACGAGAGGGTACAGGTTTTGCGAATATGCGAACGTATTTGTATTTCATTTAATACGCGTAGCAGGATGTTACTGAAATTATTCCGCGGTTACTTTATGTAGATTTATTTTAGAAATTCATTTAGGGATTTTCTGGATTACAAGATATTGATCAGCCAAAACTAGTTTGAACAATACATTTTACCCTTGATCGTCTTTAATGAGTACATGCCTGATTGAATAGTTACGGCCAGTAACACGACCAAAACCTTTACAACTCGTGTACTAACATGGATTCTAAAATGTACTGCTTATTGATTGAGCCATTGTCTATAAATCGTGTTGGATTTTAACATGATAACTCAATTGTTTCGATGTGAATTTTATGCTTTGCTATGCTAGAATTACCCCTCTCAATTATCAAAATTATCTAACTGGATTATTTAACCAATTTCTAAAAGGAAAATTGTACTTTTGTGTTATATTCGGAAAAAGATTACATCCTCTCAATCCACATCTTTAAAATACATTACTGTGGTGATATAATTTCCAAATTGTTCATTACAAAACCTTTAGTAATACATTTCTAGATAGAAACGGGAATGTAGAATCGATTTTTTGTTTTGTGTATCTAGATAAATACCACATATGCAATAAATCAAATATGAAAGTTTTCAAACTTACTTAAGTCTGTCTTGAATTAAGGCGAAAGAATAATTTAACAGATTCAAGTAAAAGTTAACAAAAATGCAATTTAATTTTTTCATGCAACATTAGATATTTGAGATTCACTATTTTCTTATACCAGCACCTCCACCAAAAACGCATACATCATTTTCTTGTAACTCTGTACATATAAAAGTGTCAAGTCGAAGCATGCATGTACTACAAAGAGCAGCAAAATCAATATTTGATATGGGGTTCAATATTGCTGCCTGCTAACAATATACAGTGAGCGTAAAAAATTTAAAAACATCTATACAATTTTCGATATATAATTAATAACTTTTTGAATTGTAATATAATTTAGATGATTTCACTTAAACTATATACTTAAACTGTATGTTTTTTTCAATATTTTTGAATACGTAGTATGTAAATATATACAGGGTGTTCTTATCTATAATATTTGATAAATAAAATTAAATTGTGTTTTGCAGATGTTCCTGGACCACTGTTAATTGTAGAAAAGTCAATAATATCCCTCGTTATCGTCAATACTTAAGATCAAAAACGTTTTATACGTGCACTGTAACAAATTTTATCTTGATATATTATGACAGCTGTGCGAATGGCTGTGACATACACGACTACCGAATATTTGCACTGTAGTTATCACCCACACGGGAGCTATATAAATCACTCGCCCTGTTTTATTGCACTGCACCCGCTATACCCGCTATGGTGGTAGATAACAAGTGATAACAACCGGGAGACGTTCTCACACACGTTTCTAGCGTTTTACGCAGCTGGCACGCATGCAGATTCATTTCATCCGTTTTCTTTTCGATTTCTAGGTTTCACTATTTTATTGTCTTACGGAATGGCCTTTCTGCAATTACACTAACCGTAAATATTTTCTAACTGGCACAGAGTGGATCGAGGTTGGAAAAAAACGAGACGCATATCTACCAAAAAGCATCAATTTTTCGAAGTCGCTTATAAATCTTGTACGACTGTATAATCGAATCACTGTTTCATGTCGAAACAATAAATATTGATTGAACATCATTTACTAGTTGTCTGAAAATAAGTATTTTGACAAGCGATTACTTCACCGTCTTTTTTTATCTTGGGTAAAGAAATGGGAGGATGATTTCGTATCGGTTCGAATAGGTCAAATGCTATATAGTTTTCCCAAGATACTTAAAATAGCTATGGGGAATTGTCATTATTTTTTATTCTAAGGATGCATTAGATATACATAATTTAGTCCATAAAACATTCGGTATTAATCTCTCCAGTTAATGATATTAATATTTCTTTCAAATGGCGTTCTCAAGCATGAAACCTTTAATAATAATAGACAAATTGTTTTATTAATTGGATCAAGAATACATGCAGAAGTTACTAAAAAACAGAAAGTAGAAAGAAGAATACTGATTACTTAAACATAATTTTACGTTGTGCGTAACCGATTATGTTTTATTTGAAATCGTTTTCACCTAATTGCTAAGTAAGAAGAAATTCTCTCTTACTCCTCTTTTTTTCCGCGTTTATTCTTAAAGCTTTAACCTTTAACTGTTTATATTTACCCATGCTTTTATTTTGTGTACAATTTTTTTCTAAACGGTTTTACACAAAAGCACCCCACCCTCAGAGAGCAAAAGACCAATGTGTACCCTTTCAATATTTACAGAAAGTATTGTCGAGTTGACTTTATCGATTTAAGCAAAAAAAAAACTCTTAGGTATGTTTTACAAGACGTAAATAAATAATAATTCTCGATCTTCGATCTTCAAAAAAGAAAAACATAAAACACATGATTTTCCCCTCTTTCCCATACATAACTTCGGACATTGCCGTAAAAATAGAAGCAGAAGATATGGTGGGAATGTAAAAGAAAGCGTATGTGAACTGGTTTTATGGATGATACTTAAATGTAATGAGCACTTATTCAGAATACATTATATTTATGTAAATGTACACCTGGGAGTGTTTATTTTGAATCTAGATACTCTTCGAACGAAGCAACTCAATATCTGATGGTTAAATCTACATGAAACTTATTGTTTGCGGAGGTGATGTTAATGTATTCATTTGAAATTGCAGGGGTTTTAAATTTGTATCCAGAGATAATTTTCTTATAAGAAATTATAAATACACTGTCTACGTTTGGAAATGCATCACCTTTAAGATTAAACCTATTTATTTGTAGTTACAAAATTTAGATTTTTTTGTGGATTATTTTTCTAATATGAATATTGAATTCTCTTTCTAACAAAATCAATTTAATTGATCTTTTTATTAGAAAGTGGCATAAAAATCCTTTTATTACGTTAATTTGTGTTCAAAATTTTCAAAATGGTCTTTATTAATGTTTCAATGAGGACTTTGTATGGCTTTTGAAATAGAAAAGTAGATTAATGATTTAATTACGTGGAAGCTAGAAATAAATTCCTTGAATGTATGCAATTATTATCATAGGATACAACTGTATGCGATTTGTGCTTATGGTATTTGAGAAAGTGCTTAACTGAGTAGGTGATTTTGACAAGGATGTTCCACTATTGTGCTGTATTAACGATAATTATGCCACTAGATGAACAACATACCGAGAAATGTGGATACCTGTGCAGCAGACACAAGCACCAGTGTGTGCCTGCAGAATGGATGTTTTCCTGCTTATCGTAATTGCACTGTAATTACTACGACGTTCACCCTGTCTAACTAAATCCATTATTAACGCAAATATCCGATGATCAAACAATATGTCATCTTAGATTACTTTAATGTCAATACCAGGCCACTGTAATAACGGGCAATACAATATTTCTTTACATGTTCTAAACCGTCGAGATTATTGCAATAATTTCTAGGATACCCCGCCCCGCAACGATTACCTAGCTTTAGATAAATTACCTCCGAAATTAATTAATTTTTACGTCTATAGACACAGGCGGGGATGTTTTATGCTTATGTAATCTCGATTATATGGCATCTGGAATTTCAATAGACAAAAGAGCAACTCGAATATTGTAGAACAATTGAAATCTAGAATGTATTGTTTCCGGGTAATATATTAACGGCATGCTTACCACTTTACTCACATACATGCGAACGGAGATGTTTTTAGGTAATAACTAAGTAAAGTCTTAAGAAATAAATCCTGTTTCTAATGCAGATACAGGACTTTTTTCAATGCCGGTAATTCGGTAAAATTTTTTTTCATTATCGGTTTACCGGTAATTTACCGGATATTTTTATTTTCTGAAAATTTACTTATATTGAAAATAAAAGGCAGTAAATGGTAGTAACAGCAATTTTATTTATAAACGTACTTTATCGCGCATTACAAACAAACATAAATGAATTAAATTTTATTGAAAACATATACAAAACATAAATATTGCTTCTATTCTGAGTAAATATCAAATCTTTCCGATTTCAAACTTGTTGGCCGGTAGGTTAATAAAAAATCATGCACCATTTGTGTACATGTCCCCTTATTCTTTGCTCTTCAAAATAATTTGTATCTTTTTTAACTACTGGTATTTTAAGACCTATTTTGTTGAAATCGAAGTTGAGGAACCCATGCTGCAGTGGCCGGGAAGTTGCGTCATGTTATATAATTGCGTCATGTCGCTACGTGTCGGCTCGTTCCTGCATTACCGAATTCTAGTGGGAAAGAACAATCACGGGCAATTTGAAATGCCATAAAAATTTGGGGACTAGACGAGAAGGTCCTAATTCCTTGTTGCGACACCACTGCATCCAACACGTTTCAACGTCGTTTCAGTGAAACTGTTACTTTGTTAGAACAAATAACAGGAAGAGAGATGTTATTATTCTCCTGCTGTCATCTCGTGTACGAGCTGGTGTTACGGAGTGTACTCGAAAATGAGTTACCCTAAATAGCAGTTAGTCCCGATGTAATATTTTTCATAAAATTTGAAGAAAAGTGAAATGCCATGGAAAATGCGATTTATGACTTTTAGCGGTGTCGAAATTGAACAGGCGCTTACCTTTTTCATCATTAACATACTGTGAATTACGTTTTTGGGGGTAACTGTAAATTTAATATATAACATAATTTTATGTTGTGCAGGACTCGTCTCCAAACACTTTTTAATTGAAAGCTTTTTCTCTAAATTACTCAAGGAAGGAATTATTTTCCACCCATACACTAGGTGGACACGCTGTGTAATAGAAATTTTCCATTGGTGACAAACAAGGTTACACTTCTTACATCCAAAAATACCTCTTCCACATCTACAGTACGGGTAGAAATATAAAATTCACTAAAAAGATTTGATGAGATTTGAGATTGCCTAAAACTGCGTGGGTTCCGTGTATGTACATAAATAACAAATACAAGCTAGGGTACGTAGACAGACAGAGTACATTTATATACCCTCACAACAGATGGCATACTTTTTCCAACAAAAACAATGAGAAAAACTACAGTACATACATTTTAAATCAACCAGGAGCTCTAAAAGTTAATGGTAGGAACGTATACACACGCCAAGATCCTTCAGTATCTTTGCTGTATGTAAATTGATATTACTTGAGATATACTCGCCTCAAGTGACGTTTTCTTGATATAATATGATATCCATACCACATAGCTCAATCTTTACATAAGTTACGGTATAAACGACGAATAAAAAAAAAAAACCAAGCGATTTAACACGTTGAACACGTTTCAACAAAGTTGATGCATCCGTTTGTTTGCGTAAAATATATCGTTAAATTCGCAATTAATGTCATTCGATTTCGTGGAAATGCTACGGTCATTCCTTTAAATAATATGGTTAGGGTTTAAAGTAAATAAGTACTATTGAAGTTTTAGAATTAGATCGAATGCCTTTCAGCAATAAATCTATGAGAACTGCATCCAACTTTCGGAAATGGATAGCAGGCGAACTTTCCAAATCTAGAATCAAACACGGACACGTAAAATATATCGTATATTTAAGTTAAAACTGATAAAAACGTCTGAATTTTGTTCTAACGCCTCGTTTACCTTAAAAGTAATCTAATGCAACTTTGAAAAGGCTGTTCATTTAGTTCTGGAAGTGCAAGTTGGCAACCTTTCCTTTTAACTTCAATTTTTGAGTTAATTCAAAAGAATTTCTTATAGATCTAATCAAAAATACTCACAGTATATGTTTAATTTTGCAATTTTTTTATGTCAAAGATATATTACCACTCGGCATTTTTTCCTAACGCAGTTGGAAGATTAATTTCCCGTTTCTGCACATCGCAATAATAAAAGGACACAATGTAATACACGTGGATAGCTAGATTCTTGTGTGTAGTGGATGGTAACACATCAGCGGTTTAAGCCAGGTACCTTTTCAATGCCAGCACGTACGCAAAATTTGTGAATATATAACGAAATACGAAGGAATAAGGCGGGCCTTTACCGCAACACAAATTATGTTCGGAATAGTACATGAGGAATCGACAGCAGGTAAATTCGAAAATCAGAGTGCATTTTGCATGCACAGTTGTGACCTGGCACTGCTTAGCAATTGAAATATATGTAAACTAGACTTTCCCATTTACTAGTAGTACAACTATTCCTTTCTTCACTCCCTTTGCTCCATTTCCCTTATGATTTCATCTCCTTTCCTTCCGTTTTACGTAAACTGTGAACTATGGCGTCTATAGATGGATAATTTGATAGATACGAGATTGTAGGTGCAAATTACAATTTTTACTAACATTAAGATCCTTTATTTCAGAGAGCAACCTGCTAAAAATCGAGAAAAAGCTATATTCTTGCCATATGCCATAGACAACTAACATATTTAAATATTCCATGCCTAATATAATATGAATATAGTTTAATTTAGGTGCTAATAAACAATTGATTGTCAACAACATCGTAATTCGTAATCGTAAAAATTTATTGTAATTTCTCAAAACGTAAACGACCCTAAAAATTTGTCTTAAACAAAGTCAATAGATCCACTGAAACAGTTCACTAAAACCCTTACCACAACACTTAATTCGTACTGGACGCACGTTTCGATAGCCAAGCTATCATCATCAGCAGCAAGACTGAACTAACAAGCTAGGTGAAAAACTAACCTTATAAGGAAAATAAATTATGCAATATGTAAATTTAAAATCGTAAAATTTAATGAGCCGCTTCATTGCACAGGACTATAAATAGCCTAAAGGTAAATGAGCCGAATGACGTGAGTTAATAAATCCTAGTTTACAATGAAGCGGTTCATTGCACATGGTTAAGATGACAACTAAAAATGATTAAACATGATGTAACAAAGGATAAAAGCTGGAATTTAGTGGTCCTAAATCTGAATTCATTAAGTGAGTTTTGTTTTTGTAAATCCTGTTGTCTTTTTCTTCTGGAAGTTACTAGCTTCATTTCTTTGACAAAACTTTGCATGAAACAAAACTTTTTCCAAATTAACAACACTTTTATCAACAAACGGAAGGAACAGCAATGGGTAACAGCTTATCTCCGTTTATGGCTAACCTCTTTATGGGTAAATTTGAAACTGACCTGAAGAATACTTTCGTTTATTTCCCTCGGCTTTGGATCAGATACGTCGATGACATTTTTTGCATCTTTGACATCAGTAAATGTTCAATAACGGATTTCATAGAACAACTTAACTCAAAATTTCCTCTATCAAATTTACCCACGAAGAAGAAAAAGACAACAGGATTCCTTTCCTCGACATGTTAGTAATAAGAAATAAAAATAAGTTAGAAATAGACGTATATAGGAAACCTACTATAATAATAGATTCATCTTACAGGTTCAATCACTCATATGAACACAAACTTTCGGCTATTAACTCTTTGGTGCACCGGTTCCCAAATTTTTCCTTTAACTAAAGATAGATATCAAAATGAACTAAAAAAATCATCAATATTTCTAACTTTAACGGATTTTTGAAGATGTCGTCTATAATACTATTAGGAAAATAAGAATAGATTAAGTTAGAAATGTAAGCACATTAGAACGTTGAGGGCCTAAAAATAAGAAATATTTAAATTCCCCTTTTACCCATGTTACCCCAAAGGGTTTAAAAAAATCTTTTCTGGGATTGACCGCAAGATTTTTTTCTCTTCGAGCGAAAATTAAAAAACCTTTTGGAAATTCCAAAGCCCAGTGGATCATGGATAAATCAAAATTTTAAAAAATTTCATGTAAAGTTGTGATCAAGTGTATATTGGGCAGAAAAAAAGATCAATAAAAATTGGGTACAAAAGAACTTTGGTATCTCAAATTCGAAGGTTTGAAAATCTGCGTTCCCTAAAGCGAAAATAACCATAATGTTGATAATATAAAAAAAATTAAAAACGAAAAGGGGTACTTCTCAATTAAAGTTATGAAGGCAGGGAAATTTAAAAAAACAAAACTCACTTAATGAATTCAGATTTAGGACCACTAAATTCCAGCCTTTATCCTTTGTTACATCATGTTTAATAATAATAATAATAATAATAATAATAATAATTTGATGTTTATTGTCCAACGGAAAACCCCAATTGGAAAAAATTCACATTGTAAACCCAAAAAATATTGATTTAAAAAAGCAAACTATACAAATAACTTTGTTTTTTTATCATGGCGCCAACTCTCCGGTGAAAATATCACTAAATATCTTCTCGGCTTTCCCTGATCATGTGATAGATTGGCACCCAAACGAAATTGGTCCTCGGTTCGGCATAGTAAAGGTTGGAGCATAACGAGATGCTATTCGGGGTACGTTGAACCCTATGGGGGAGACCAGCTGCATACAGTCGATCCTATCATTTAATAATTTGTGTAAAAATCGGGCGCTATGGCAATCACGACGGGATGACAATGAACAAATTGATGCGTTCGAAAAGGGTTTTGTAAAATTCCCAAGGCGGATATTCGCCATTAACTTTGAACGACAAGAATTTGAGGAATCGACGCTGAACACTTCAATTGGACTTGAGGGGAAAAGGGATCCCAAAACAATAGAGGATACTCCAATTTCAGTACAAATGCAAAATAAAGGGATTTTACCCTTGGTCATTGAAGTTTTTTGGACGTTCTCATAAAAAAACCCCATCTTTTTAGAGGCAGATGAACAAATCTGTTCAATATGTATGTTAAACGATAAAGTTGGATCAAAAGTGACACCTAGATCTTTAAGATTGGTAATCTTGTCGATGGAAATATCGTTGTTTTGATAAGTGGAGATATATGGATTTGTTTTTTTCGTGAAGCACATAAAATTACATTTTCTAGAATTTAATGTCAGTGTATTGGATTTTTACCACTCGGTAGTATATTAATGCTCTCGAAACTCTCCCTCTTTTGGCAGTTAATATTACAAAACGTTTAACATCGTCAGCATAAGCGAGGACTGGGAAAATAAGGATGTTAAGAGGTCGTTTTGTATATGATGAATGTTTAATCATTTAAGTTGTAATTTTAACCATGTGCAATGAAACCCTTCATTTAATCTAGGATTTATTTAAATCACTCATTGGCTCATTTACCTTTAGGCTATTTATAGTCCCGTGCAATGAAGCGGCTCATTAAAATTTTTAATTTTTAAAATTTTTTCTAATTTATTTTCCTTTTAAGGTTAGTTTTTTATTTGCTTGTTAGTTCAGTCTTGCTGCTAATGATGATACGGCTATCGAAACGTGCCACATTTTAGAGTATCCTTAATAATCCCAGTTCAAATCGTCCAAAATAGAGTTATGATTTCATTTTGCAAATTTAGAAAATGCTGTAAAATATCAGACAAAAAAATTTTAAAATTTAAATTTAGGTGAAAATATTTTAAAAATGTCCACCTAATGATGGTTTAAAGGATTTCCGAGATAATGCACATTTCATACATTCTAGATCCATATACAAAGCTCACGAAGCATCTAAATCTCAATTTATTTGATGTATGTATATACATTAAGTTATATTTCCCCAAACTTAAAGCTTCTCGTTTTTCTCATTCGGAAGTGATATATGCAACATAAATCATTTTTAAAGATTAGACTCGCTTTTAGATAGTTGACGTGCTCCCCACTTAGAAGTTCAGCTTTAGTTCATTTAGTACAACCTCTACACCGTACGATATCAGATTTCTCATATGTTTACCTTCTCATCCCTTAATAACTCTAATAGGATATACGTGACTATTTAAGAAAGCAAACATGTCATTTTGATATTTTATAAGCTCGGAGCATTTTTCTTCATTACAATTACATATTTTATGGGTTCACGATTAAGTAAATCATTAATCTTTGTCTTACCTTAAGGGGATATATTCCTTTAAAAACCTTTTCAATAATACGCTCTAGAACAGATCGTCAATGATGTTTTTCTAAAACAAATAATTATTCATGTTGTTTGTCTATAGAAAATGTTCTGATTCAATCAATTCAATACTGCATAAAGATTATACCCAAATATCTAAATGCTCAATACATGTGTACTACACACATGTATTATCAGCGTTCTGGCATTAGCCTATGAAAAAAGAAAAAAAAAATAATAATAAACAACGAATATATATGTATAAATGAAAATTAAATAATAATAATATACACACATAATAATTTTGGTGAGAATCTACAGTATGTTTCACTAAAAAGAGCACCCAATAAAAAAGAGAGTGGAACGCCCCTGCGCTGCTACAAAAGAAACTATCGGACAAAATCGCGATTTCAATGGACATATGTATTTTACTGTGTCAAAATTAATGCTGTGCTAATTCGTCTCTTAATAAGGGAGTAGGAAGAGGAAGGGTTCATTCCCACGCCCAATACATAAGTATTCAACATCTTGCTGATGTTATAAGTAAAACTTCTTTTAAAGGTTTCTAACTTAACACATGGGCTGAAAAGTCCCGGGCCTGACAAAGAAAACACGTTTTTTTTGTTCAAAATTAGCTTTATTCATTAAACGTAATTTCCATCAAGAACAACGCAATCATTCCAGCGCCGCTCTAACATCTCAATACCACTTTTGTAAAACGATTTATCTTTTGCCTCAAAATATGCCTCAGTTTCAGCGATAACCTCTTCATTCGAGCGAAATTTCTTACCGACGAGCATTTTTTTTAGGTCACGAACAGCAGTAGTCGCTGGGAGCCAAATCTGGCGAATACGGTGGATGTGGGAGCAATTCGACGTTCAATTCATGTAGTTTTGCCATTGTTTTGATTGACTTGTGACACGGTGCGTTGTTTTGATGAAACAAAATTTTTTTCTTTGCCATATGCGGACGTTGCTTTGCAATTTCGGCCTTCAGACGCTCCAGTAACGCTATATAATATTCACTGTTGATGGTATTTCCCTTCTCAAGATAGTCGATGAATATTACACCACGCACATCCCAAAATACCGAGGCCATAACTTTTTCCAGCCGATTGTTGTGCTTTCGGGCGCTTTGGACGAGGTTCATCAGTTGCTGTCCACTCAGATGACGATCGTTTTAATTCCGGAGTGAAGTGATGGATCCATGTTTCATCCGTTGTCACATATCGACGCAAAAATTCCGGTTTGTTACGTTTAAACATGGCCAAACACTGCTCAGAAGCATCAACACGTTCTTGTTTTGGTCAACAGTGAGCAAACGCGGCACCCATTTTGAACAGAGCTTTCTCATAGTCAAATGCTCATGCAATATAGAGCCAACACGTTCTTTTGATATCTTTACGATGTCAGCTAACTCACGCAACTTCACTTTTCGATCATTCAAAACGATTTTGTGGATTTTTTTGATGTTTTCTGGTGTTACTGTCTCATTTGGACGTCCACTGCGTTCTACATCATCGGTGTCTCTACGACCACGTTTGAAGTCAGCAAACCAACGTTTTATTGTTGTTTCTGATGGAGCGGAGTCCCATAACACTTTTTCAAGCCATTGCTTCGCTTGAACGGTATTTTTCCCATCAAGAAGTAGTGTAAAATTAAAACACGAAATTGTTTTTGATCCATTGTTTTGGAAATAACAAAAGTAGCGTCACTCTTAGCACAATAACTCACAAACTAATGAATAGAATATCATGAAATTTTAACAGCTGTCTTTTTAAGGTTAGTACTAACTGCAAAACAGGTGAATGCAATAAAACTAGCGCCATCTATGTGTTAGGCCCGGGACTTTTCAGCCCATGTGTTATGCTTGTGTACGCATAACATATTGGCAGTACGAGTATTACGGCTGTGTTCTTGATATACGTTAGTTTAAGGGATGTCCAAACTCTGTCAAGTTTCTACATTCGTTAATACAAAAGCTTAAACATGCAAAAGCATGTTTAAGCTCAATACCATTTACCCTGGACTTATATAGTTTTACGTTACGAAATTAAACAATATGTTAACTACTTACAGCGGAATTACGGTTGGAAATTGGTCGACGATATCTTTACTTTTAATAAAAGTAACAAAGCACTCGCAAAAAGCGAATTGCCAGCTTGTTGCTGGTGCAATTTACATCTGTAATTGGCCTATTATTCTTTTATTCTTAATATACGATACGAAGTTATATTTGCGCGGCGTAGTAGAGTCGCAGCTTCGCAATACGAAAAGAAGGAAATGAGACGATTGACGATTGTTTATTTTCATTGTGCTTGTGTTATATTCATTTTACGACTCATCAGTTTTAATAAACCCATTATTCAATTCTTAGTATTTTAATCTTATAGTTGTAGGTGCCCAAATACTTATGAGCGGTAGTGTACATGTTTGTACCGATAAAACGTCAATTAGTGTTTAAATATGAGGCAAAAACATAACTAAAGTAGGTAAGCAAGATAAATATTACACGCCTTCTAACAATAAGTAATCATTTAAAAAACTAAGTAGTAAAAACTTTAATCACAGATATTTTCTCCCAACGCACATATGCATGTATACGTAATATGCGGTTATTTCATTTATTTAATGCGATATCTCACCGCTTTCAGACGCAATACGTTATTTTACAATTCCTACTTTTTGCCGTTTAATTAACTGAGACATTAAACCCAAGTCTTGTAAAGTAATTAACTAAAAGCATTTCTTCTGGGCCACTAGATTAAATAGTTTTTATCTGGCACTTCAGACGCAGCATTACCCCGATAGGGCGTCACTGGGATGATTTTCGAATCATTTTACGAGTCATTTAAACCAATTTATACATTAAGCAAACGATAATATATAAAGCGAATGTAACAGAAAGGATGATTGAGAATAAACGAAAAGAATTTATTAAGTAAATGTATTTCTTGCAAAGTTTTGAATCTTTTTGAAGTAAATTAAACACAAAATCGATTAGTATATACAGGGTGAGTCGGGAGGAATGGACTAAACTCCAGAAGTGTATCGGTGGATAAATAGTATGAAGCATTTTCCCGTGACGGCATTCATAATTCACTACTTACATTTTTTACAAAATGTATTGCAAGAACATCCTGTATATGTAAGTGGATTGAAATTACTCAAAAGCAATCTTGTGAAATACACAGTTATAGATTGGATTTATTTATTCAGAGTTTTTCAATAAGGATCTAAACGTTTTTATGTTTGATTCCTGTATTGAAAACGTTTCAATATATTTTTCAATTTCGATTTTCATTTAAAAGCAATATTGGATTCGGGAAGAACAAAAATAATGTCGAAATTTGTAACGACGTATCAAAGATGTAGAGGTTCTTTAAAGCGTTTTTTTTCATCTTTTTCCACCTTGGCTACACCCCCGGTAGGGTAAGCAATTTTGTACGCAAGCAACGCCTTTTACGAAAACAAGAAAAGTTTCATGACTATGAAGATAAGCATTTTATTTTATATGGGAAGTTTTTTAAAATTAATCTAAATGTTTCGGGGAGAGTAAGTTTTATTAAAGGCTACGTTATGTTTAATTAAATTATTGAGTGTATATATTTCAAGAATAAATATGAGTTTAAAACTAGTTTACAACTGATTCAAAATATTACACAGGCCTACAAATTATTCCGTTTTTCCGCTGAGTATGATCTGACTCTTATTTCTCTGGGATAGCAGGGCTAGTGATAAGCACTGGCGTCAGAAGAATTGGCCAGTTAGAATATCTTTCAAAGTTGGAAAGAAAAATGTTATTAACCAGTCTTTAATAAATAAGGAATATCTTTCCTACTCTTCACATCAAATTAAGTATAATGAAGCAGTTTGTAAAATAGCTAGATCAAGAAGGTAATTGCTTTAAGTATGTACACTTGCAACAAGTTGCCAAATCTAAGTTACGACAAAATAATAGCTGGTGTTTTTGACGCACCCCAAATTAAAACTTTAATGAAAAATATGGATTTTTCTAACACCATGCAGCATAAAGCTTCATTCTTTCAATAGCCATCTTGTTGAATTTCCAGAAAATTTAGCAGCCGTAAGCGATAAACTAAGACTTGAAAACTATGGAAAAGCGATACTAAGGGAGGTATCTGCCAAATTAATCGCTAGAACGCAGACTAAAAATTAATTGGACACGCTGTATTTATATAATAAATAAAAATCCATTTAGTTTGTCGATATTGATCACTAACATTAAGAATAAATATTGCTCTGCTTAATATCACCCAGTTATTAATGAGAAAATAAATCATCAATGTTTTCATAGAAGCTCTCGTTATCCTGTAGTCGTTTAGATGCATTTAATTACGTTAACCCAAATGATGATATTGTCAAGTGATCTTGTTATAATTCCACTAATTGAACGCATTGTGTAAATATGTTATTATCTAGAATTTATTATTTCAATTCTCTCTAAATATTGATAGTAATTCTTAAAATGATTTACAAATTCGAAAATAATAGTAATCACGCAAATTATAGCTCAACAGAAAATCTCCTCCCTGTAGGTTGTTTAGAATATCTTATATCATTCGGGAAAATTACATAAAATTATGTAAATTCAATTTTATACGTGACTGCTCTCTATCTGAAGGGAAAAAAGAATTAAACCGATATTTCCTTGGATAAGATTTTTAGGTAACATTTGAAGTGGAAAATCGCCACAGCCCCCAGCAACGTTTTCCCTTACTAAAGCCTCTATTATTTTGATCCTTTTGGAAATTTCCAATCGAAACTTACTTCCTTTTTTGATTATTTAATGTCTTTTATATATTTTTTTACTTGATTATACATTGTTATATACATTCTATTCCATTCCACTGAGTCCATATATTACTTTTGGATGATTATAACCCTGTCAATTCCGCTATCTAGTCTTCTTTTTTAATTTGTATTAGGATTATTTCGAATACGTCAGGACATAACTTAAATCATATAGCGGGTGAACAGAATGAAACTAAATAACAAATTTAATTCCATATATTGTACTTTATGCAAAGCACATTTTACTCTGAAGTGTACACCCTCAAACTCTCATGCATTCCACTCTTAAAAAGTCTCATGCTCAAGAAGTTAAGCCACTCCACAATTCCATATTGTAAAATATATTAAAAGGGTAGGTTTCGTACTTGACATGAGACCCCTTATAGTTAATTTAACATTTTGTGAGCTTATTCTCTCCCTGCGAACTAAGGGTTGCGTAATTATAAAAAGAAAGTTCGCGTTGAAAGCACCCTCTCAAAGATAGATTTATTTACAAAAAAGTTGTATGTTTTTGATTTATTTCTTTCTACTAGGAATGAAAGACAATTATTTCTGTGGAATTTGAATATATACATACACCGCGTTAGTAAGATCTGTAGTGAAATGAGTCGTTAAAATATATGGACAGTGTTGCAACGTTTAACCGCTATGAAAATATAAGGTGGGGAGCGCGCCAAAGGAATCTATCAGTAAGAATCCAATCGCTGGCAGGAGAAGATCGCGCTAGACACTAGCCATGTATTATACCCTTAGTGTTTATTTCTTTAATTGATCATCCTTGCCTCTCTCGATTCTTTCTCCTTGGTTATTTTTTATTTGCTTTTTTTTTTGTCTCGAAATTATACCGTAGAATAGTTTTCTTTTTAATTATATTCTTATAAACTAAGAAGTCATTAAATGGTACTACGGTAGGGGGAAATTACTGCAAATGACATGCTTATTTGAACATTTATTATAATAATACGTTCAACTGAATTTTTACACAAAAAAAATTACGATTCATTTTACCATAAAATTCCATTAACCAGATTTAGAAAACATGTAAGTTTTTTGTTAGGCGCTTATTATTATTTGAACATTTAATACATTAGATTTTTTTTGAAAAAAAAAAAATGTAGTCTAGTTAATTTATAATGAGAGGTTTTATTTAGTTTTAGAGTCCGTAATTTTCCTTTTAAATTAAGAATAATCAACGATTAAAGTCCATCAATACGACGAAAATCAAATTAGATGTATTACGTATTTCCTAAAATCTGTGCCGAGTTGTTATCTCGATTGCCTATGTTAGGCGACTGACAAGGGAAGATCCCGAACCCGGAAATTAAAAAAAAAATTAAACTTTGGGAATAAAAGAACATATATAGGTGTGCAATACGAAATTTTTTTTTTTATGCGGACATTCACTTTTGGGGGAAACACCCCATCGAAAATTAACAGATTTTCAATTTTTTCCATACAACCCCATAAAAAGAATGATAGAAAGATAATTTGAAATGCAATAGTTGCAGCATACATGGGGGCCTCTTTCAAAATATGTGCCCATCATATATACAGGGTGTTCCATTAAGCCCTGCGCTTACACTGCTGGTGTTTTTGTAACAATACAAAGAAAATTTTAAGATATAATCTGTGTGACTTTTAATTCTATTTAAAACTGTATAGGTTTACAATATACAGGTTTTTCCCCTAAAGTAAATATCACCATATCCTTGGTTTTATCTAAAGAATTTCATGTACTATGTTATTATATATAGGTATATATATTATTGAATACTTATTGCAAGGAATGATCTCAATCCCACAAATTTAAAATATAAAATTTTTGAGAATATGAAAAACCACAGAAGGTTAATAAAATTTTTTACTGTATTTTTGCGGTATTATATTGATTAGATAACACATTGTTTTGTTTGATAATAAAAAAGTAAGAGTATTGTTTTTCCGGAAATATGTAGAAGACTATGAAATTTTTCCCAATTTTTTAATTTGATTTAATCACTCGCTGTTGTAAGGGGAAAAAGGTTAGTATTTTAGACCAAAGTTATACCTTATAATTAATCGTTTTATTAAGCGATAACAAATATATCATATTTTTAACATTTTAAAAATACAAATATTGATAAGTACATCAAAATAATTTATATGTGATTAGCTGCTGATTAGTCATAAAGTATAGGATATATAGGAAATGTTTATAGATAACATTTTACATTTTTTGGGTTTGTCTATTATGTAGTGAAATACTGGCTACTTAATAATTATTCTGTATGGTGATGAAATTCTACAAAGAAATGTCTAAAACATGGGACTTGTTGCACCACGCAAATCGTATGATGGCCTGGCTACCGCATATGGAACACCTAGCAGGATGTAAAAAAACCTTGTTGTCAAAAAAGAAAAAACTACCGGATTTTCAAACTTTTTTGGGTTTTTGGATAAAGTTTTTCCGCTTTTATACCAAGCATAAGCAAATACATCGTGATACTTTGGTGCCAAAAGTTGGTTGTGAATAAGGGACTGTAGTTTGATAACATTATTGCGTTCATGCAACACAAATCATAACCAAACAGGGAACGATGGGAAAATTTTTTTTTAAAAAATTTTTTCCATATGCGGAAAACCATATACATCTAGTGGTTGTATCACTGCCGTAGTTTTTTCGGTATCGTCAATATTTCAACATGTTTGCTTGATAGTATCTTTTTTCAATGTAGCAGGACAATGACCAGTCCAAAAAGTCCAAGAATAACACGCTCTGAGCTCCCCCATTTGGCACATACACACGGGTGGGGCCATTCATTAAACAGTTCTTTTTTTTAATTTTCCCGACGTTGAAGCCCTAACATAAACATTCCACGGTTGAAACAAAGACTGTGTTACACCCGGGCTAAATTACCACTTTGTTCTTTCATGACAATAAATAGAGGGGAAAGAAGTTTGCCAGAAGCTGATATTTTTGCGAAGTATGGTATAACTATGTGTTGTTGCGGATATTGACTGCACAACTGCTGTAACACTTTTGAACCCTGCACAGCTAACGGGGACCCGAATGAAGCTCTAGATTAAAGCCACTTTCATCGGCATTGAATGTATTATCTTCTCCGACTTGTTTTATGAGATCTTTTTTCATGGCTAACAAATGTTGAAGCGAAATTTTGCTTTTCGGAATCTGTACCATATGATCGCGTAATAAATTTATTTTTTTTTTCTTGAAACTATTTTATATGCTTTCTTAAAAATTTCCCGGCCGGGGGTGGGTTTAAAGTTTTTTAAAAGTATTCCTTGATTAGCTTGCAAAGCCCATCTTTGAATGTCCAAATCATGAATAATATCACCCTTATCAAAAATCTCCACAAAGTTATTATAAACGGATTCCGAAATTTCTAGAATTTTTTCCCCTCGTTCCCCCCCGGTTTACTGTTTCTTCCCATCTAGAACAAATAAAAGAAAATTAAGACAAATCGTAGGGTTAATTTTAAAAGGAGTTCACTGGGGTTTTCCTGTACAATTGTTGGAGAGTTGAAACTTTTTTGAAATTTATTTTGGGCGGTTGCTAACGTAAGTCGCTTGTTTTCCCACTTTTCCCAAAATTCCACAGCCTTGGTTTTTTATTCTAAAGTGACAATACCGCCCTTCTGGAAAAACATTGTTCATCTTCAGCTTCCATCCCCTGGTTCCCTTTGCGTGTAGGTGCGTATTCATCATCTACGAAGTCTACGGAATGTGGTCTAACTGGGTTAAAAATTCCAGTGTTGTGTCAATTTCCCCAAAATGAAGTATCTTTTTGAACGTCAAGAGGGATATCCTTTATTATGTCGTGTAGTTCTACCTGGGTTTTTCAAGGTGTTAGATTATTGTTATTGGCAACGTCAAAGGTTACCATGAGAAAACGAATTACATTTAAAATATTTACGACAACCATTTTCAACACCACAGGTTTTTACACAATCTAACAACAAATACTATTAATATCAGGTGGGGGAATTTATAAGCTGGCTTTTTCATTGCATTTGGTTGATTATTGACTTAAAAAAAAAGTTTACACCAGTAGATAAAAACTTCGAATGTAATTTACCAAACAAAACAATGTGTTATCTAATCAATATAATACCGCAGAGATATACAGTAAATTTCATTAACTTTGCATGTGGTTTATATTCTCAAATTTCATATTTTAAATTTGTGGGATTGAGATCATTCCCCGAATAAGTATTCAATAATATATATACCCATATATAATAACATAGTACATGAAGTTCTGTTAGATATAACCAAGGATATGGTGATATTTACTTTAGGAACACCCTGTATATTGTAACACCTATACAGTTTTTTTAAAAAGAATTAAAGTCCAAAAGATTATATCTTAAACCTTTTTTTTTGTATTGTTACAAAAACACCAGCAGTGTAAGCGCAGGGTTTAATGGAACACCCTGTATATATGATAGTCACATATTTTGAAAGAGCTTGATGTATGCTGCAACTATTGCATTTACATCTATCTTCTATCATTCTTTTTACTGGAGTTGTATGGAAAAAATTGAAAATCTGTTAATTTTCGATGGGGTGTTTCACCCCTTAAAAGTGAATGTCCGCACAAAGAAAAAAATTGCATATTGCACACCTATATATGTTCTATATATTCCCAAAAGTTTCAATTTTTTTTGAATTTCCGGGTTCGGGATCTTCCCTTGTGAGTTGCGAGTGAATGCGCTTGTCTAGGGTGAGGAGACGTTCCTAACACAAATGTTAACATTATTCGCTATATGTATGGGACTCGCGCCTATAAATGAATCCTTACCTACCCTAATATAATCAATTACTACTTCTACAGTGAAAGTCACAAATTCGCAAATTATACCTAGTTAAATATCAACTCATAAGGTTATAATATATAGCAAATGCACAGAATTACCTCTTGTCGAAAATCAATCAATTCACAATGATAACGTCAAAGTAAATTATAGAACCGTGACGCTTAATAACATAAGTAAAGAACCAGTAAATGTGATTTAAACCGACTTTCACAAATAAAGAAAACAACATCCATAGTTCCCTATTTTGGAATTTAAATTGTGCAGCTTGTTCGATTTTCGCTTTAGATAAACATCAGATTCTCGTTATATAATATAATTTCATATTTTTATGGAACTTTGAATCCAAAAAATATCACAAGATACAAACAAATTGAATTTGAATTCAGCCCGAATTGTAGCGTTAATTAAAAATCTATCTATTATTTACAAGAAAATAGCTCGCGTGAAAGGTCCCAGTCTACATTTAAATATGCAAATTGTACGTAGATTGAGTTTGGAGCATTGTTCTCGTACAATATTGTACAAAACCACAATACCTTTAATTGAGATGCTACGTGTTGTAATTTTTAACAAATTTAATTTAGTTTAAATTGAAATGTACTAAAAGGACTACAATAAAAGGGGAAATAAAAATACTTCACCTTATATCAAAGTAAGACACGTACACTTCCTACATCAATCGTTATAGCTTAGTTCCGAACTTCTTCGCTTCTGTCTATACTTATTTCCTTTTTTCGGCTTCTCTCTCTTTTCCAAGGGAGTGAAATAAAAGATTTATAATGAAAGTTTAGATCTTTCATGTAAAAATAAGTTGTAAGTTACACAAAACGCTCAATCAACTTCACAAGGTTTGTCCTCAGTAGCATTGTTGTCTCTCTCTTCCCATTATTACTTTGATACATTGTCTAGTTGTTTAATTATTTTATTAATCCTGCTGTTCTATTTAGGAGCTATTTTTAATTTTGAAAAAATGAAGAGATTTTATACAGAGTGTTTGATAAATTTCTTGGATTGAATAATATATATTTGACATTCAAGAAATACAATATTTTTCTATATTTGCATGTATATGTGTCTATTTTGGTGTTTTACTGTTGGGCACAAGTAACATTATTATTATTATTATTATTATTATTATTATTATTATTATTATTATTATTATTATTATTATTATTATTATTATTATTATATGAGAAGAAAGTTAAGTAACAAGCTACATTTACATACTAACCAATTTGTGCTAATTTATTTAGTTAATTTTTTCTTTTAAATTTAAAAGAGTTGAGAGCATTGCTGGGAAAAGTGTATAGACTTACAAGAAGACTATGTTTATCTGTTAGACTGGAAAACTTTTCAGACTATCCTCGTATATACCATTGGTAATGAGGAATGTAAAGTGGTTGCCCACACAATACATTTACAGGTTGTAAAGTAATTTTTATTAAACGAGTGCATAGGAAATATGCTGCTTGTGTAATTGTAGTGATAAAATAACTTGTTTTATATAAATAAAGACAGCTGGTAACAGTGTAGGAACAATTTTTCAAAGAAAAAAAAATGAAATAAATCAAAGATCTTTAATTAATATATGCTATATTGCCAAGAGTACGCGGGCATAAGCGACACACTAACCCAGAAAATTATAATTATTGCAAACAATCTTGGCAAGTACGGGTAATTAACATGTCTTAAGCTTTCTTATGCGAGCTCCGCATGTATTACATTGGGCTTAGCGATTTCAATTTCAAACGGGAGACAGATAAATGCGGAACAAAGAAAGAGAGTAAGTCAACGGAATTTATAAATAACCGTCTCTCAAAGTTGGCACTGTTTCTAATCGTACATTTTACCTTGTATACATTTTAGAATCTTTTCCGATCGTATTTGATATATGCCCGCGCTTTATCAATATCTTCGGCAACCTACACAAATCTCCGATTAGATTAACACCAGGAGGTCCACTTCTAACGGCATCCATGTTGAATCCTTAAGGGTATTTTGCTTGTTTGCTGCGGATAAGGATCTTTTCGGATGTATTTTCTTCTTTATTGATGTCAATGTTTACAAACTGGGGCTGATGGTTCTCTTTCAACGTTGATAGCTTACAAATACATCATTACAAATGAAGCAATGTCAGTTTTTGTTATCTTTGTGTGATGATGTCTCTATACACAGTAAATAAATTTTAAGTAAAATTACTTATTTTACATTGTAATAACAATAATAATAATAATAATAATGCTTTATTTACGTTGATACATTGTGCATGTAAAAATATAACAAAACAAATTCTCAATAATATTTCAGGCATTGCTATGAGATTCAGTATTTGTAGGTAATTGATTATAAGAATTAAAATAGAAATATGGACGTTTTAATGTTACTTCTGATTTAATTTAATTAAAAAAAAAACCTCTGAATGTTAAAATTATGCCCTGTTATGAACTGTTATAAAACCTGTCAGCATTTCCATGGAATCTATCCACCATTCTAATAAAGTCAATATTTCCCAGAACGTTATATATTCATTGATATTATACGTGACAGGTGCAATTCAAGTGATATAAAATTCCTTCTACGTTGCAGCGAGAAAATAATTACTGCAATTTTGAAAGAATCCTTTGAAATGCGATGTAGCTAGGGCTTTTATTTAGAACACTAACTGTAGCCGACACGTACATAAAGGGTGTTAAACGTTTTGAATTAAGAAAATTTAAATCATACACATCTGCATTGCCGTAAAGTGTCGGAACGATGTGGTGTAACAAAAATAAGAGAGTGGGGGTGCTTACTTTCATTTAGATCATTAATTGTACATTTCAAATGAGATGATATGGAATTACTTTTTCTCAAGTATATAAATAAAGAGAAAAATAATGGTTGTTCAATTGATTTTTAATAATAATAATAAATAATGATAAGTTGAGTAGAAGTAACGGAGTACAATTTAATAGTAAATAATAACATTAATAACACACATTTGTTGATCCAGTTATAGGGAACATTTTATAACTTCGAACTCCAACACACTTGGTCCAACGTTTCTCTAGCTTCCCGATTCCATCTCAGAAGTAATTTTCTTCGAGGTTACCAACATAATCGTTTGCAGTCTCTATCAATTCTTCATTCAACTAAAATCTCTTTCCACCCAGACATGTTTCGAGTATCAGGAACAGGTGGAAATCCGACGGAGCCAAATCAGGCGAATACGGCGGATGCCCACGGCTTCCTCAATTGCACGCACTTTTATTCGGCGATCTGCCGAAACCATGTAATGGATTTTATCCACAATTTCTGGCGTGGTAGCCGTTTTCGGACGTCTTGAACGTGGTTTACCACTTGTATGCGTACGGCCACGCTTGAATTCCGAAACCCAAAAACTCACGGTGGAAAATGAAGGTGATGAATCCCCAAGAACGGCATCTAACCTTGACTTGATTTCCGTTGCGGTTTTCCCTTGCAAAATGTGGAAAATTTGATCCACTCGAACTTCGTTTTTATCAATAATTGAAATCACAATAAGGTACTTGACTTTAATGCTTGACAAAACCAGACTATTTGACAGATCGATTTGACATTTGCAGTCAATTGATGACATAAAGTATTTGGAAAAAAGCAACCCCCTAGCAGCGATTCCGGAAGCCTGTCAATCTACTCTCATAGGACATGTTCATAAAAGATTTTTACTTTATTTTTGTCAACGAGACCAGTAAATATGTTAATTTTTACAATTATCCATAGCACACTATGTCGCCGTGTTCCTCATCAACATCCTGTCTACTTTTATTACACGAAAGATTAAAATGCGCAATGACCAACTGTCAAGAGCGTCGCAATCATGGAAAACAAAATTCATTTGCATGATATTTTTCGTATTTGCATACATTCCCGAAGTGTAACTGTTTTATTCATCGCAATTTTAAGATCGAAAGGGGCATATAAAATGAATGATCTATTAATGTGTATATTTCAACATTTAAATGTTGTCATGTATATTAACCTGAGAACGTTAAAGTTTATTGGAATTACAAGCGTTTAAATGGATATCGACGTCATTGTTCGGTATTAAGTCATATCGTCGGAGAAATTTCACGTCTGAGATATCGGATACTAGGCATTGTTCTTGAAGAAATGTGCGGAAATTGGATACGATCCTTTCTGTCCGTGTTAATCGTATATATATCGGGTTTCTTCGAAAATTTGTACCAGCGTGAGGTGTAAATAAACACATGATTGCTATTGTTATTTATATCCGAATTTCTTTAAAACGAATGAAGTTACGAGAGTGAAATAAATAAGAATGAATTTATAATAAATAATATTTTAAACTGTCGATGGTATTTATCAATGAAAATGCAAATATGTATCCCTGTTTGTGTAAGTTGATTACGGCACCAAAATATAAATATATTTGTTCTTTTATTTGACAATTATCGAACAGTTTCAAGATTAAATTGATAATTATTTCGATTTCTGTTTTAATTAACTTTTTCCTTTGTCCGCATGTTAAAAATACTTCTCTCCGATTTTAGTTTTTACTTGCGGTTATTAATTACTATATTAATTATTATATTTAATTAGGGTTACTAAACATTTTGTCATTACAGCAAAAGACCAGAATCATTTTCTAAATTTCCATTTTATTCTTTTTTCGGTCGCTATCAGATATTGCTTTCAATGGAAATTTGTAAGGTAGGTATAGGTTTATGAAGCGCTTGTAAAGGCTTGTTTAATTCAACAATTATAGCGAAGTGACTTGTAATGGATTCCCTAATAACAATTTAGAGGAACAACGAAACTTTTAATCTTATCAGTTTCGAAGATATGTTCAGCCAACAGCATCACCTGCACCTCAAAGCAGGTGTAAATCTCCATTCCACCCAAATCATGTATCCACTGATGCGTACGGGAGATTAACTAGATGTTTGGCAACAAACACTTTTAAGTATTTTGCTTTATCGCCTTAATATTATTGAACGCAGGGACAAATTATGGAAATAATTCGTCCATTCCAACATAGGAACAGCAAACACGGCGCTGTTACATAAAAAGGAAAGCTAATATCCACTTTCTATGTCGAGCATGTAGTACCGTGCGCATTTCAACGTATTGCCTTCAATTTTTAATGAAATTACATAAATCTCCATGTTAGATCCTAACTTTAAATCACTTACGTTGTATAGTTTTTCATTCGTAATTCTCACACGCACCTCTTCAAAATTTAAGCGAATTTCTACACGGTCTACGTGACATCTCTATTCTTTCCTCTTTTTATAACCACACCACAGTGACAATTTGTTTTTTCAGGGACAGAAAGTGTTTTGGGCACGTCTAAATCTAAAGATATAGAAATTTAGGGTTTTATCTGTATACAATTAAGACTAACTTAAACATTTTTGCACATCATCAATCGCTAAATCGATTTTTTAATTTTTTGTTATTTACGTTGCTATTAAATATCTCGAAATCAGTTGCAAAAAACTTAAAGTAAATGTGTAAAGTAAATATTATTACGAAATTAAGTGCTTGCAACACACACTTGGAGTTTTTTCAAAAAAAGAACTTACACATGCGACCCCCACGAATATTCCCCCAAAAATTTGAAATGGAATGAGACAAGATGAGCTGGCCCGGCCCATTCGTACCTCTACATAGATCATTAATTATAACAAATTCTTTTCTCACTTAAAATGTCTTACATTGTACATTGCAAAGAAGTTAAGATTTAAATCCAGATTTTCAAATTGTGTCGTATTTCGCAATTCAAACAAGATTGAAATAAAATTGGAAAAAATTCAAATAATAAATTATATTCATAGAAATGTTGTGGCCTTCTGTAAATATATTATTCTCTCTTCTATATACGGCAAAAAAGTATGTTTTTTGCAGATGAAACTTGATATATAGGCCTCGCTACAATCGAAAATGTTTTGCGTGAACTTTCCAAGGATTCCGTCGCACACATCCAGAACTAAATAAGGGATTATATATGTAAAACATTCGTAAACATTTACGAATACATAGATACGCTTCAGAAATGCTCATTTTCCCTTAAAACAATAGAGTGTTTATTATGTAAAAGAACGATTGTTTCAGATTGCTTGATTATAAATAATTTAACAGCCCCAACTTTTACAGAAAAAGAAGCCTGTTACGTTTTTTGGCCCGACCAGTAATAAATCAAAATAAAAGCTGACCTTAGTTACGAAAACAAAGAAAAACAATTCTGATAGGTTTGACCCAAGGGTTGTCATAAAAACTTTTGCATATGAAGCCACTTGACGTGGATTAAAATTTCAAATGGAATACCGAATTTGCCTTGTTTACATTTCTCGAATTACGTTTTTGTTCACTTTTCTCACTTTATAATTATATTCAACATTTTAATTACTAATTTTTTAACCTACAAACTTTTTGGGTTAATTGAAAATTAATAACAATGGATTGGTACCTTTTGATTAAGACATTTTTGATCAGGAAATTATAGGATTTTATAAAATGATGTTTTCGAAATTTTCGGATTCGTAAATCTTCTTGGATTTTAGACTTTCTTCCCACTATGTACAATATATGTATCTTGTGGAGACGAGTGTATTATTAATTATTATTGAAAGGCGTCGTTTCGTATAGCTTGGATAAAGGAGAAAAACATCAAAAATAGCTTTATTTCAATATTACTTACTTCAAAAAAACATTCCTTTTGTGTGGGTAAATATGTAATTATATATTGTCTCTTATATATCCAATTATGGTATAATATTAGCATTCGTTTAAAATCATTAACTATGTGATAGCATGCAATTTATTGTAAAACACCTGAGTATAGTTATAATTCTTTTATAAAGCCAAAAGGATCTATTGTGGAATCGCTCCGATATTTATCGTTTCTAAACTGCGAAGAATACGAAGAGATGTGAATGAGTCGATCTCCCAGAGAAAATGGAAACATAAATAGAAATTGGAAGTTAAGACTAGTACTATTTTCGCCTTCCAATATAGAAAGCAATTGAAGGAAGCTTGAATAAACTTGTATTGCTGAATGAACGTCATTTAGAAGGTAATTTCGAGTAATTTTCTATAATTGAGCATAGACAAGCCCCTCTCATTGCCCCTAAATGGTTAATAGAATTGTGTTATTTACCTTTCTATGTTGGAATCTGATTACACTTAATGCGTAGCTCAGTTGAATTGGATTAGGTAGACAATGTATTTAAATCTAATGCATCTTCTTTTGGTTGACATTGAAAGACGTTAAAGAATCGAAATTAACAATCTTAAGTCATTTTTAAACGGTTTAAATGTCACTAGATGTTTATATATTTTGAGACGTTAAGGATATACAATTTTGTGAATAATAATACATAGATTTTTTCTTTAGTCTTAAGATAATTTGTTTTCTAAATCATTTTAACTATTTCATTTTATTTAAATTTTGTATGGCGATCATTTCAATAAGGGTTTGGGAACCCAAAATTTTTTGGGGTCGATATTTTTGGTCCCCAGGGCTTTACCTACACAATATTTTACAAAAACCGCGAGGGAAAACACATGGCGTTCCATTGAAAAAAAAATTTAGATCCATTTTTGGGCTTTTAAAATGTTTTTGTCTTTTCATTGAATGGTGCTTATGAAAAAGTATTTTTTGTAAATTGAAGGAAGCTTGAATAAACCTGTATTGCTGAATGAACGTCATTTAGAAGGTAATTTCGAGTAATTTTCTATAATTGAGCATAGACAAGCCCCTCTCATTGCCCCTAAATGGTTAATAGAATTGTGTTATTTACCCTTCTATGTTGGAATCTGATTACACTTAATGCGTAGCTCAGATGAATTGGATTAGGTAGACAATGTATTTAAATCTAATGCATCTTCTTTTGGTTGACATTGAAAGACGTTAAAGAATCGAAATTAACAATCTTAAATCGTTTTTAAACGGTTTAAATTCACTGATGTTTTTATATTTTTTAGACGTTAAGGATATACAAGTGAATAATAATACATAGATTTTTTCTTTAGTCTTAAGATAATTTGCTTTCTAAATCATTTTAACTATTTCATTTTATTTAAATTTTGTATGGCGATCATTTCAATAAGGTGGAACCCAGGGAAATTTTTGTCCCGGGCCTCGATATCTCTAGGTCCGCCAGTGACTTTACCTACACAATATTTTACATAAATCCAGCGAGGAATACACATGGCGTTCCATTGAAAATAAGGAAATTTAGATCCATTTTTACGGTCTTTTAAAATGTTTTTGTCTGTGTCATTGAATGGTGCTTAGTGAAAAAAGTATTTTATTGTAAATTTTCCAGCGTTTATGTGATATTACGTTAATTTTCCATTAAAAATACATTTTCTAGTACCTATGTAAGTGATATGTGAATATAAATTTCGATTTCCTCTTTGGGTGTAAATAAAATTAGTTTCTTCAGTGATTTAAATTTTCTTCTCCATCTCAGTTCAGGCATACAATCCATACAAAAGCCATGCGAAGGTTAAAAAAGCAGGCGTCCTGGTGGTATCGCTCTGGATTTTATGTACATTTTTGCCTTTTAAGTGGGGCCGTGATACATTGAAAGATCTAAGCATTCCCTTTTTTGACATGTCCATAGAAGAAGGACCTTCATTTACATAAGGTTACATATGTTCCCGTATTGAAAATTTGACTTTTATATATTACTATGATTTATATTTCGAACAGCGTTCAAAAGAAAGACGACATATTCAAGTGCTATAACACTTTCGTTACATATACATATTTATACCTATAATATCACTGCGTTTACACTGGTTGGGTTTTAAATTTCATCGATATACCACATCATTTCGTTCTTCCTGTTACCCTCCGTATCTCTCAGCCCTCGTTTTTTTCTATATTCTTTGTTTTTTTTACAACTAGGAAAAACCCAATGACAAATAAATTTTTTAGTTGAAATAGATGTTTAAATTCATGGGATAAAAATCATTTTGGGGAGATCATCAGGGAATTTTTTTCGTTTTTTACGTTTTTTACCCCGGTACCCTTTGATAAATATACACAAGAATTAATCCAGTTACCCTATCGAAAGCAAAATACTCATTAAAATTGGAATTTGTTTACAAAACAAATAAATCTTCGGATATAATTATTTATTTCTCTTTATATTTCAGATATTTTATATTCTTATGTGATAAAATGAACAGCAGAGCAGAGGCTGTTCGTTTACCGCAAAAATTGGCAGATATTTTTTTTTTTAAAATTGAAAATTTAACAATATGTATGATATTGTTTTTCAAAAAGCAAAAAAGCAGAGCCAGTTTTTTTTTAATTTGTAGTTAAAAATGAAAGGAAAGAACTTCAAGCACCGGGTTTTTATAGAAAAGAAAAAATTTTTGAAAAATTTTACGATATTACGCCCTTTTATTTTTTTCCCTTTGAAAAATTTTTCCCTTTAATTGTTAATCGACATGTCCAACCGTTTTTAACAAAAACGAGTTGTTAAAGTTATACTGAATGGGTTCTTAATATCGTAAATTTTTTTGAAAATTTTTCCCAATAAAGAATACATCATATCTTAAATTTAAAATTTTTAAATTAATAAGATCTTTTGTGATCGTGCTTGATACTCTGAAAATGAAATAAAGCCGAGCAATTTAAGGAGTTCACATCGGCAGAATAAAAACGACAAAAAAGAAAGAGGTAAGCGGTTTATTAGAAGAAAATTAAATTCTCTACTCTATTAAATAACGATCTTTTAAATTTTGTTACACTTTGTTTAGCACGAAATATAATAGGCATTTTTTTAAAATTTCCCCAAATAATTTTTTATATTCCGGGAACCCATCAATTGAGGCAATAATAGATTTCCCTTTTTATTTGTTAACAAATTAAATATTTTAAGAAAAAAACTTTTTACTGATTTAATTGTTCTCATTGCTTTTTTTTTTATTGTCTAATGTAACTCCTACAAACGGAACATTCTCAGAAATCGTTGAAGGAAGATGGTTCGAAATTAGATTCTTTGAAACCCAATTATAAAACATTTTTTCCCCAACAAGTAAACAAATTTATTGGAATCTGTGAATGTTTTACTTTCAAATTTTCTTTTTTTCATAATCTACCCTTTAAATTTAAATTTCCCAAGATTGCCGTATAACCCCTTTTACGGGGTTAAATACTAAACTCGTGAACTTGGCACAGGAATCTCTAAATCTCATTTCCACAAACGTTACGATTTCATATTTTATGGAAATTTTAAATCAAGAAGCACCACTACGGTGTATATCTTTTTGAATTTTTTCCCCCTTTAACTCCCAAAATTTTTATGAGTGTTCCGGAAATTATAGATCCTTATCTATCGTCAAGTTATCCTTGATCTAAGAAAATGGTACAAAGAGTTACGCTAATAAACTTTGCTAAATTGAATATTGTACTCTATACATGCATGCATGATTGATCAGTGTGGGTTACATGTATAGTTTAAGAAAGTAAAGGTATTCATTTTGATTGGGTGTTTCGTTCGATTCTGTCATTAAAATTAATTAAAATTAAAAAAATCAAAATATGTAATAGAAAATATTGATTTAAACAATGGCAATTTGCCAAAGATAAAGTTGAAAAATATTAAATTGTTTAAATTACCTTCTAGTTGCAAAATAAACAAGGGGGGTATCAAGGGGGGTAAATCAAATTCGAGTACGCTGAATACAATGGTGCCAACCGTTGTTATAAAATAATTATAAAACATATTTTTTACTGCAGGAAAAGAACGGTGTACGCTCTTACATATACTTTATTTACTTTTTCCATTTGCTAATTTATTGAGACTAACATGGAAAATGTCTTTCTTCTATTGCTGAAGCTTTTCCTCCATACAACGAAATAAATGAATTAAAAATAAATATTCTGTCAACACAAACATTTGCGAATAACATGCTCCCAAAAGGAAGCAAACATTTTAAGCAAATTTAAGGAAAATAAGGGGAAAAAGGGGAAAGCAATGGTAAATAAATACATCTAAGAAAAACTTTGTCGTATTTTTCCTTTTCCTTCTCCTTTCAATAACATAATCCACAATCTTTATAATGGACGCTTCTCTCTGTGAAAAGAACGTCACTCCGCCTCTATCTAAATATATATTCTCTTACTTTTCTTTTGGTACCTCGCTCCCTTTATATTTGTTTTGGGTGGGTAACTTCAAACTTCAAACACACTTCTATTTTATAATCGGAGGCATGCGTAGGTTTCTCTGTTTACATTTCTTGCTTTGCTTTGCAAAATCATCCACATCGCACCTCGCAAAGTATTACGATAAGAAGATTGTGGGAATATTTTCCGAAATTAAAGACGTTTCTACCTGTTGGACCGTACTGTTGATGACAATGGATACTGATGAAGGAGATGTATGTATAGAAATACATTTTCGGTATTTCTTTAACGGGCAGAAGTAAGTAAAAACAATTTTAAGCCGATTTTAGGATCTTATACTTTGGGAACAACACCTAAGAGAGGAAAAGTTGGATATCAAAGAAGCTTTTGGTTTTGTATTCATTTGAATAAAAGGAATACTGAAGGTGATACCACAGTGTAACCAGTAAATCTTATTTTAGAAGCCCCGTTTGATCGCCATCTTGAAAAACAGCACCTCACAGTTATTGCCTAACATTGATTATTACGAAGTATAAGTTATTTCATTACAAAAAAAAACAAATATTTATTATAAATCAAACAATTATTACGTCTTAAAAAAATGTAGTATTTGTGTCAATGCTATCTTTTAATATATTTGCACGTACTTCTTTGACAAAATTGTCATGCACCATTTGTAGGCCATTAATAGATAGAATGAAAAAAACAAATAAAAAGCTCATTTTCTTCTTTCACCTTTAGCACTTTTATTTCGCCGTGCAGAAAAAACCTAAAAACACATTCTGGAGGCCATTGTTTACAGATTTTAATTATGTGTATCTATCCTAGTTTTACGTAAAATATTCTGTACTTGTATAAAATTTAAATCTCTTTGTGAACAAGCTTTTCAGTTTTTTGATAGTTTCTTTGGTCATTTATTGTGAATCGGCTTTGTGATAGTATCTTTAGTTTTTCAGGAAAATCCCTTGCGGGAATTTAGCTCAATTGTAACTTGAGTTTCAATCAAAGCTTATTTAGTTTGATATAAATAATTAAATGAAAGAAATATAGTAAAAGGAATCAATATAAAGTCCATGATGTTTTGAAATAGTGCAAAAGTGTTTTGAAAACTATTATTCCCAATAGTGCTTTCCATCAATTATCGTATATCAGTTTTAATGAAAAAACCATACCGTGCGTCATCTAACTAAAACTTTTGCGCCTAGGAAATGGGAATATATATATACATAGTACCCGATTTGTCGTTTACGGCCCAATAGAATAGGGATGAAAGCATCATAAAAGTAAAATCAATATGGATGCAAATTACTACAACAAATGTTACACACATTTTACTACAAAATCCCTATTAGCCTATCGCACGTATACACGTAGCATCACCTGATTTTAGAGATCTAGAGTTCGCCGAAAAGCCCAGCGTAAATGTGCTTGTTATAGCCTGTCAGAAATTGAATTTTGTTACGTTATAGGAAGCGGATATGGCCTTAGCTTCGAGTTTAGGGTTCGTTTTCTAGAAGAATTTAGCGATAGACGTATAAATTATATAAAATAGAAAATTATAGATATGTTTTCCAATCTATTCGAATTGATCTTCAATATAGTATACCTAAATACCTTCTTCTTCTTCTTAATCTAGGCACTAAAAATCACAGCCGACTAGCGGTATACCGGTAAATTGTGAAAATTCTTTCAAAATTTCTACCGGTAATTTGCGATTTTTTATCGGTAATTGGAAAGAATATTAAATGTGTTTATGTCCTTTACAATTTTTTTAAAAACCGCATTTGAAGTATTGCTTTTGTAGCCATGTATTGCTTACAACTTATTGTAACGTGCTGTGAGCAGGTTTAAACGTGTACAGTATCTAGATTGGAAGTGGGTGCAGCGAACAGTGCGAGTGGTTATAGTAAAAAACCGAAGGTAAGAATACCATTAATTGCAAAAATTACAATTTGTAAGAATAATTATCTAGAACATAAATATTGTTGTAATAACAAAAGATTATAATAGATTGTAATAGTAAATTTAATTGAATTATTGATTATAATACAAGTATTACTCATGCTGTACGGGTTTTTTAATTAAAATATGTAAATTTAGGAAATCTAAAAAAAATTGTAGCAACTAGTAAAATTATATTGTCTCTTGTTTGTAGTTATGGATAACATTTCACCCTGGTACTATTTTAACCGTACACAAGTAAAAGATGTGGCTGCATGTAAACGGTGTTTAAAGAAAATTAAAGCATCTGGTGGAAGTACCAGGGGTTTACACAGCCATCTCAGAAGTCAGCACAATATTAATTTATTGAAAAGAGAACAAGAAAAGAACTAATGATAGCATCACTCCGAATTAAAATATTAATCCCAAAACTGATTCCCGATAAAAAATTATTTCATATTTTAAGAAAACAACTGACAAATCTTTCCTTGCCGTACTAGCGCAAATGACGGCACAAGACGGAATTCCATTCACTAAATTTTGTACATCACAAGATTTACGAAAGCTGTTATCGCAAATGAGCGTACAAACATTCCAACATCTTCGAATGCAATTAAAAAAATTGTTTTTAAATATGCAGATAAAATTAAGAAATAAGTAGTCAATGAAATATCACATCAACTCAAAGCATTTAGTTTAACGTTAGATGAGTGGACATCTGTTAAGGACCGTCGATACATGAATATTAACGAGAATTCCAAAAATGCAAGAATATAATATGAGACACTCTGTAGGTTTCAATGTAATTTTAAACCATGGCCTCAATCACAGCCCATAACAAGAAAAAAACCTGTTTTGAAAAATATCCATTCATAAACGCAGAATAATTCGTTTAAGCAAGCTATTTCTAACAAAAGAATGTTGTACAAGTGAGAATGATGGAATAATTCAGCAAAGTAGAAGTTAAAATTAGTAAATCGAAGTAAATTGGTAAAAGATTAAGAATGAATCACTCTGACCACAGAGACGTAATGCAATTAAGTAAATTACAGAATCAGTGCAATCGACATTTCGCCTCGCTCAAGATTCCTTTTAAGTCCAAGAAATAATTTATAAGATTGCATGTAATTAGAAGGGATAGATAAAATGAACAAGAGAACAGGCGATGTTTCAAGTTCCACGTTGGAAGTTTGACTGAATCGGAAGTAAACTAGCTATCTAGCTACGCGGCTAGAAGAGCTACTCGATTCTAGAGCCAGATAGGAAGCATTTGGAATGCGTCTTGTACACGCTACGAGCCTATTTGAAATTCAATGATAATCAATAAATTACAACGTAACTACTGACCGTTTTATCTTGAAGCAGACCGATGCGGCAATCAAGGATGACAGTAGATCCAATCCTAGCGGTGATATTGTGAGGATCTTGTCCTTCTTCAAAGAATGGTCCCCAGCGTGAATCTGGCTGGTGATAATGCGACACGGGAAAACCGCGTCCAAAGCTATGCCGTACGGTTTCAGTTGATACCGTTGAACGGTCGAGTTTGGTGAGTATTTCTGTTGGCCTGCCGGTTGTAGAAATTGTTATGGTTCCGGCCGTTGTACTAGCGACAATCGTAGCCGAAAACGTCGTCACGTTGCTCACTAATTCCAACTGTCGCGGCGGAACAACAGATAAAAACGTTGTCGTAGTCTCATTGTCTGCAAACAAGCGAAAAAAGCAAAAAAATTAGTTATGAATTATAACACTTAAGACTTATATATGTATATACAATGTTGTTCGTAATAAATTGAATGAAAACAATAAATATTTACACTAATAAAAAGAATCTGGGTTTGTTCTAAATGTATATAATATGTACGGTTATTCAAAAGTACAAAACTCATTGTCATTTTATAGGGATACAGACGAACCTGCCTTCTCAGAATGCGCCAAATTGTGAAATAACTCATCTCCAATTGTAACAAAAACATCATATGCAGAATTCTCACGAACGTCTTGAAATTCTTGTAAAACTAACACATGGGCTGAAAAGTTCCGGGCCTAACACATAGATGGCGCTAGTTTTATTGCATTCACATGTTTTGCAGTTAGTACTAACCTTAAAAAGACAGCTGTTAAAATTTCATGATATTCTATTCATTAGTTTGTGAGTTATTGTGCTAAGAGTGACGCTACTTTTGTTATTTCCAAAACAATGGATCAAAAACAATTTCGTGTTTTAATTTTACACTGCTTCTTGATGGGAAAAATACCGTTCAAGCGAAGCAATGGCTTGAAAAGTGTTATGGGGACTCCGCTCCATCAGAAACAACAATAACACGTTGGTTTGCTGACTTCAAACGTGGTCGTAGAGACACCGATGATGCAGAAAGCAGTGGACGTCCAAATGAGGCGGTAACACCAGAAAACATCAAAAAAATCCACAAAATCGTTTTGAATGATCGAAAAGTGAAGTTGCGTGAGTTAGCTAACATCGTAAAGATATAAAAAGAACGTATTGGCTCTATATTGCATGAACATTTGACTATGAGAAAGCTCTGTTCAAAATGGGTGCCGCGTTTGCTCACTGTTGACCAAAAACAAGAACGTGTTGATGCTTCTGAGCAGTGTTTGGCCATGTTTAAACGTGACAAACCGGAATTTTTGCGTCGATATGTGACAACGGATGAAACATGGATCCATCACTTCACTCCGGAATTAAAACGATCGTCATTTGAGTGGACAGCAACTGGTGAACCTCGTCCAAAGCGCCCGAAAGCACAACAATCGGCTGCAAAGGTTATGGCCTCGGTATTTTGGGATGTGCGTGGTGTAATATTCATCGACTATCTTGAGAAGGGAAATACCATCAACAGTGAATATTATATAGCGTTACTAGAGCGTCTGAAGGCCGAAATTGCAAAGCAACGTCCGCATATGGCGAAGAAAAAATTTTGTTTCATCAAGACAACGCACCGTGTCACAAGTCAATCAAAACAATGGCAAAACTACATGAATTGAACGTCGAATTGCTCCCACATCCACCGTATTCGCCAGATTTGGCTCCCAGCGACTACTGGCTGTTCGCAGACCTAAAAAAATGCTCGCCGGTAAGAAATTCGCTCGAATGAAGAGTTATCGCTGAAACTGAGGCATATTTTGAGGCAAAAGATAAATCGTTTTACAAAAGTGGTATTGAAATGTTAGAGCGGCGCTGGAATGATTGCGTTGTTCTTGATGGAAATTACGTTGATGAATAAAGCTAATTTTGAACAAAAAAAACGTGTTTTCTTTGTCAGGCCCAGGACTTTTCAGCCCATGTGTTAGAGCTGAGTTGACATCATTTTCTACTAATTTTCTTTTACCCGATCGCTTTTTATCGGTTTTACTGACCAAAGCCCATTTCTCAATCCGTGTACTGTTCGATATCTTCTTACCAAAACGTCAAAGAACCAAACGACATCCAAACGAACAGAGATTTACAGCATCTTATTAGCCGCGCCCTAGGAAACATAGTGTGAGGTCCTGTCTGCATTCGAAGTTATCTCAATATTTCTCTACATTTTCAACGCATACCAAATGCCCTTTTCCAATAAAATAACGCTCATCCACGTTTTGTTCATCAAACTTCAAGATTTCTTGGAGAATTTGTCACCAAAGAAAGGCTTAGTGGCAGCAGTTCTCACACCAAAACCTCAATCAAGCAGTCTTTAATCATATAGAAAAACATGTCGCATATCTAAGCATCTAATTCATTTAATTTTTGTTTCTAAGTCGAAAAGGTAATCAGATCATTAATACGAACCCAGGAAGTTTCCAACCATAATCAACCATATGAGAGAATTTTTTAACTCTCAAACGTGCAAGTTCAAAAGAATTTGCAATAAATTAAAAGTTTTGTATTTTCCTTTTATGCAATTTAATTTTAAAACTAACGTGGGCAAATATATACGAATGGTAGTGTATGACGCGCTCTTAACTTATTGGCGAACGCATTTAGTTATCAGAGAACTAGTGTCATAAATATTTTCTCCTCTTTAGTGTACGATTGTCTGTGCTTTGAACAATATTTCTTCCCCGTTTTATTATGCTGCATTACCTCCAGCACAACGTCCGAAGAAATAAGCGCCACGCTGTCGAGCTTTGGAATGAGAGAACGAAGCTTTTTTTATTTTCATCTTTTTCCTTTTATTTTGGATACTCAAGATTCCTCCATAGAACATTGAACGTTTTTTGCGACATTAACGGTTTATAAAAATGTAAATTAGGTTGTCATTAAAACCATTGTAATCTAAAATCAATGAGGATTTCAAAAATAAAATTTAAAACCCTTTTAACCCACAAAAAAGCCCTTTATGTGGTTCCCTTTAGAATAATTTTAGACAATTTAACCAAAAAACAAAAATTTTATTTTCTTTATATTTAACCCAAAATTTTTTAAATTTAAATTTTATAGATCAAAAAAGGGATTTACCACAGGAAAATATCGATATTTCTGTATCTTAGTCTGAGTTTTTGTGAAATTTTATATATCAATACTGAATAAACATGAGCGGCTTAAAATTATGTATAAATTTACATGGTGAATGAATTTGTTTATTAAACTTAATTTACATCTTTTAAAAAATATCATAGCTACTAGTATTTATTTATTTAACAAATACCGGAAGATCAAAAAATTTCATATATTGGGGAGTAGGGAGTCTTTTTTTCTATACTGGTAAAGGTTTACAGGGGTTAAAAGGGTGCTAACATTTATTTTTATAAATAGAAAAAAAAATTATCAATTGAAACATAAATACTTTTTTAAAGTTATTCTGTAAATTTAAAGGGGGTTAAAAAACCCCCTTACCCTTATTTTGGGAGTGATGTCTTGAACAATGTTTTTAATAAAATATTTAAAAATTTTTAAAAACAACAAAATCAAAATAATTGCCTTTCATTTAGTCATAGTAAAAGGGTTTTTTCATTTTCATGGATAAATATCTATATTTCGGTAACTCTCTAAAAGAGTATACATATTATGCTGTCTTTGGGGCCATGACCATAACTACTGGTACTACGGGGGCCAGAAAATATTTCACTTTTGTTTTTTGGGGATTAATGGCATGAATTGAGAGATTAAGAGCAATATAAAAGGGAAGAAATTTTTATTCTTCTAATATTGTTCTTCCGGTAATGATTCCATCAGTACTAATAGCTATTTATTAGCATTATTGTCTTTTATTGTTTTTAGGCATTGTTTTCATGTTACTTCTACATTAAATTCACTTTGTTTGGGACGTTATTCTGTAGATAACACCTCTATTTTTAGCGTTTTAAAATCAAAGCAATGTGAATAATTTGTTCATTATGTACGTATATGTTGTACTGTTTTAAACAAGGTAAGTGTCTAAGTTCTGTTTTTTGTTAAAAATGCTTAAGAAAGAAATACAATTATTTGATTCAAGTATATACTTTTTTAAGCGGAGAAAGAAAAAACAAAAATATTTTTTTTGATTTAACACAGTTATTGTAGAATAATTAAAACAGTAATGGTCTTGAATTAAGGCGGACAATTAAACGTTTCTCTGCGTGTGCTTCGCCCTGTATGATATCGATGTAAGTACATTATAAATGCAGATTTAGCTCCATTCCATTTAACCCAACGTTAAGCGAAGCATATTTTTTCCTCTCGTTCAGTCTTCTATGCAAGGACCCCTTTTTATTTTATTTTATGTAAATCGGGACACTCTTCTTGTTCCTTGTTCTTATTTTCTATCTACACTCCGTTCTCTAGGCGGATTTTTCATTTTACAAGAGAGAGCGGGGAAAAAAAATGAGAGGTAGGGTTTGCTAACGGGGGGGCCTTTTCCTTCTTTTTTTTTTGTACAGAAATTACAAATAAAAGATTTACAACAAGGGGGGAAATATAAAACGGAACGAAATTGACTATGCTAGGTTGCCACCACCTTAAAGGACGTTCCTTGTATTGGGGAAGAGATTCCATTAAATCACAATACTTCTGGTTTCTTCTGCATTTCAAATTTTTTTTCTTTCAATATAACCTTTTTCCTACACTGACGGACTATTGTAGAACTACAATTTAATAAAGTTGGGCCGTAGAACCCTTATCTACTAGATATTATTTACTGTTTCTTTCGCTAATGTATCTCCAAAGGTGCCTCACAATGAATCTAAGTTAGTAAAAACACTAAATTCTAAAATAATTGCAAATTGTATACGGCTGTCTCTTTTTGGAATTGACATAATGATGACATAATAGATCTCACAGAGTATCATACGTATTCATTTTACAAGTAGCTTATTATGCTTAAAATTTTGAATCAACAGTTAAGGACAGCGACGTTAGTATGCTTTGCTTGCTATTGTCATGGTCGCCATACAATATTAACACCAGGAATCACTAGGATGTAATGTCCAAATCCAAGATTTACGTTTAACTGTAAATATCTGTTTTACTTTGAATATTACACATATGATGAGAATAACTTTTCTAAAAACCCACATTGAGGTGGATGAGAGGTGAGAAGAAGAGAAGAAGGTGGTATGGAATATTAGGAGACTAGCTTATTGCTCCATATATCTTTTTTGATCGCAATTCTTGGATTTTCTATTACATCAGCTGTCTATTCTGTTTGAGAATTTTACTTAATGTATATTCAACAAGATGGTGACCTTGCCCATATTCATAACAGTAACATAGGTCCCTTACGAGGATTCCAGGGTATTAATCACCGATTGGATTGTGAAACTTGTGCGTATATTTCAGCAAGTGTCTGAGAGGAGCATGCGATACATCTCGTAGCCGAAACTATTCGCCACTGCTATCCAAATGTAAATGAACTAATATCACAAACTAAAGCAGTATTTGTCAAATCCCTCAAACGAATTCTACAATTTCATTAACAGTGTCCTGATATCGTAGAAACCCCATAGCCAGTTTTGACCCGATGGAGAACATAGTTAAAAGCTGCGTTCTATTATTCCCAACATTTCCATTCACTCCGGTTCTTAATGTTACAACCTGATACAAAAGAACCTGCTCTCGTCAAAGCAAGTCAATTAAAATTCCAACACTATCAAGTCGAAATCGATTTACAAACTATTTTCACAATTACCAAGTACTAGCGAATGCCGTCACAGCATTACAAAGGTATTCATTATCGCTGGTCGAACCTTGTAAATAGTAGATAACGTACGAAGAGGGCTAGAAAACTTACGTGACTAAAAAAGTAAAATAAGGTTTAATATGTATTAAAAAATTTGGCAGAAACCATAGAAATACAGATTACACGTCGAACGGTAGTTTCGGTTATATAAAAATACTATTTCACCGCTGTGAACAAGGCTCAAGGAAATGAGTGGAAATATACGCTATGATTCGGATTTTAATTTCAGTATTTACTAGGTAAGTGTCTTCCGATATGAGTTATGTTAATTATAAAATATAACTTATAAATTCTTATTTAAAGTTACGCATTTCCCTGTGGGACGCCTATGATCGGGAACCGTGGTTTGCAAACCTTACTCATAATTACTTCGAAAACAATCCCATGCATCTATCTACGATGAATCAACTCAATAATTTGGAGTCGCTAGAAATGGAATAATTTGTTAAGAAGTTGTTATAAGTAGTGGGAACTTGTTGGTACTGTGACCAGTTAGACTCTCCTACGATGCCAAACTATCTCTGACAGATTCAGACTGGATGCTCCGTGTATCTTCAAACTTCCAGCTACGGAATATTTAGTTTAAACGTAAGGTAGGATACTAACCCTTTCGAAATGTTTTATTTTATTTCGAGGTAACAGATAATCACAGACTTGGTGTAGAACACGTCTTATACTACGAATGTAACTGATTAATAAAAACTTTAACATGACTATAAATAAATTCGATTGTTGCGATTATAAATAGTTATTCATTGCAATTATTTTATTTTCATCTAATTAATGATTTAATTATTCAATAATTTAATTTTCCACCCCATAAAAAAAAACGTTTTTCTTAGCTCATTTACTTGCTCCTAATTTTAATTATTAATTTTAGGGTTTTTTCCATCATTGTAATTTTTCTTTTATTGGATATCCTTGTAGCTGATGTGTTTGAACATGAAACTGGTCGCTTAATTTCTCAATAGAACTTTGTGAGATCTGCACCATTTTTTCAATCCTACCTTTAATACGAATATTTGCTTAACTTAAAACAAAATGATAATTTTTGCAAGGAAATCCATGTTCTTGATACAAGAAACCATTTCTGTGCGTACATCTTAAAGCATTTCATTATACAACAAACAAACTGAAAATCGGTTTTAAAATTCTTGCCTTGATTTTTGAAAAATTCCTTGTGGAATGTTTCTGCACTTACGGATAATTTCTTGACGAAAACGTTTAAATCTATTAGTTTAAAGGTTTATCAGCTATTGGTTTTAAATGTCCCCAAAGAAAGAAGTCGAGACCACACGAAAATAAATTAACATTTACCTATACGTTCAATCTAATACAAACAACGGATAGTGTCCACACGAAGCTACAATTGATTTTGAATATTCAGCTAAAAGGCAACATTGTGCATTACAAAAGGATCCCCTTATATAGAAGTTAATCCCGGAACTTCAGGCTTTAGGTCTTAAAAAAGGCAATATTTTATCTCCATAGTCGACAAAATTTCCAAACCAAAGAAGTAAATGAATTATTACCACGAATATTATACCGCAGCTTTTCTAAGACCCACGAAACCTTAACAACCCGTAACGTTATAAACAATGCGTCATATTTTTCATTAATTAGTCTAAAAGTTGAGTTTCATTTTCGCAGGGTGTTAATCAAGAAACAATAAACTCAACACTTTATGGTCCCAACTGGGAGCCAACGTACACATCTTACTTTTTACGCAAATTGTTAAACGTTACACAGTTTTCCGCCCATTTTAGGGAGCGCCTGCAGTGTGGGCTAGCGGTAGGTTAGGGGAAACGCGTTATAAATTCACGACATTCGCACGCTTCGTGGGGTGTGCTAATAAAAAAGCAAAATTGCAGTGATGGATGCATTTTAAAAGAACCTAGCATGCGCCGGTTATATTCACTATACCGGATTTTGTAATGCTAATTTTTAATTCATGAATATTAAACACAAAACAACATTGATAATAAATAATGTTACCCTACACAACGTTGTTACTATTTATTTTATGAGATTTGCTAAAAATTGTGGCAGAAAAAAACTGCCACCAGCCGGTATTCTCTCCTAAATTTAACATCCTTAATTGCACTTTCTTTTTATTTTTTTGTTTATCTTCAAATCGTAATATACGTGGAAGTAATAAAATATACATTTCAGCGGTTACTGACACTTACATTTCTTGGAATAATCGTCGTTAATGTATTCTCGGAAACATCTGTGAGTATTTCCGGGACAATCTTGCAAATTTTACTCAAACATTCCCTGGGAATAGTCTGCGGCACAGAGGGAAATTGTTTATAGCGATAGGCATTTCTTAATTGTTAGTCTTGAATATGCTCTGCAGTGACAAAAAGGCGTACATAGAAGGTATTCATGCCCGCAAATGAATAGTAAAAGGGGTTCAAAA
>JAROYF020000014.1:1540076-1570538 GCA_029619325.2 Dynastes grantii | reverse complement strand
CGTACATGTAGACAACTTTAAAGTCAAACGCTTAAAATCGATTGAAATTGAATACAAACACTGGACAAAATTAGTGAATTTCATAGTTTTTAAATGATTTTTAGTCTTTATAAACGATGTAACCAGGGTTGGCCTGATTTAAACCAACTGATTTTTTCAAATAAAAATCGTTGATGAAAAAGAAATCAAATTATAAGTAAAATGTATTTATTTGCTACAAAAGCATTAATAATAACTAGAATTGCTCACTATCGCCAAAGGGCAGTGGCGGAGGTTCGATACAACCCTCAGTATAACTGCGAGTCTCAAACAGATCTGTTGTGTATACATGTACGCTGTGGTAAATGCTATTTCGTAGTGGTACGTTTGTTTTAAAAATGTTGTCTACGTCGCGAAAACGACCAATGCTGGACGAAGTTACAAAATTTTATACGAAATTCCTGACTTAAATTATGATGGCTTTAAAAATTCAATGTGTAGTTTGTAATACCCCTTTTTGTGTTGGCCCAAAAGGGATTGTGTACGTCACGTAAATAGTAAACAGCAAAAAAATTGCCCCGACACTATGACAAATTTAAATTTAATTTATGTGTTACCTTTATTGCATGTAATCTATCGTTTAATTTACTAGACAATAAATTAAGTGATATATTATCACTTAATAAATGAGTATTTAAAAATATAACCAAAAATTCTTTGTTAATACTTTCTTTAGTTCTATTCAAACGAATTTTTTTTTCTTGTATTATTTGAATAAGAACACCATTTTCCCCAAATTTTTTTTGATTAATAGTTTTAATTCGTAAATTTTGTGTCATTCAATCTCATATTTAAAAGATTCTAGAAACGATTCATCCAACAATTTTGTTATAGTGATAAAATAAGTTATTTATTCTCTGGACGTATTATTGCTTAAATCAATGTATAGAAAGTAGAAAGCTTCAAAACTGTACATAACGAGATACATGAAAATTTTATTCAAATGTACCAACTAAAACGAAGATAATGCGATCGGAAAAGGGAAAGTTTCCACTTGAATTGAGAAACCGTTTTGTTGCACTTTTTCTTCTTTTTTCTCTACGCTAAAACGGGCTGATTTATTTTACACTCCAGTCGTTCGAAATTGTATTTGCCGCGTTAAAACGTCCCAACGGATGAATCAACTAAAATGATTGCGTCGACCATAGACGAGTCAATGATTCATTCAAAACATTGCTCACTCACAACTATGCTTTCGATCTAAATAAATGGCTAGAGTATGGTATTTTTTATTAGTTCAAGAAAGCGGGTACACACTATTTATCTTATTGTCAACCTTTATTCGAGCGAAATGGTTCCTGCGTTAACATGTACACGAACAACGAGGCAATACGTCGAAGACAACGTATACCGTGTAAATTTGATAATTGTAATTGTATTATACCGGCGCATCCACCAAAAATGAATATTTTATTTCCTTTAGAAACCGAGTTGTTGCGGGTGTTTGAATTGTTAAATATATTAAAATTGAAGTATTTTAAGCACCGGGCGAGTAATAAAGTCAGCATTTAAGATTTAATTACTACCATTAGCTGAATTTGCCAAAAATGTAAATTTTCATCCTATCACACTGAGAAATAAGACGAATTCTTTTTCTGGATATATAATCTCTATCAAGAAGAAGAAGAAGATAAATAATAGTTACCCATACATGAAGTAAAATATCCTTTTTCTTTTTTTTTCCAGAAAAAATAGATTTGTCACTTTCACGAAAAATGTCATCTAGGCGAGAATCCTGACCAAATATATATTTAGGATAAAACGTTGGAAATCAAATATTTTCGTGAGTTGAATTTTTAATTTTTTTGTAAAAAATAAAACGAAATTGAAAAAGAAATTGACAAATTAATCTTTATTTTGACAGTTTTTTTTTTTCAAAATATATAAAGAAGGTTCCCAATTGGTTTAAGTCAGTTATTTCCCTTTTATAGATTGAAACATATCGTTAATTCCGTTTTTCTTTGTCACAAAGAAAATAACGGGAAATTCTGTGAAATTGCTTTTTTTTTAAAAAAAATAATGAAGTTAATCTTTTCCTTTCAGTTTCATCTAGGTTTGTTTTCTTTTCGTCATTTAAAGATCAAAACCAAAAAATTGAGCATAATGCTTAATAAAAACCCATTACCAAACCCTTACTCTCAATAAAATAATATTTAATGGAATTATCCTGTGTTATTATTTCCCTTTACTGTGACTGAAGGACGTCTAGGAATGATAATATTAAAAGTAAATACGTATTGACAATCAAAGTCGAGAAAAATAAGAAAACATCAGGATTCTAATTGAGTTTTTGGGTTTTAAAAAGATTGTATCCTTGCGGGGGGGGCCCGCGGGGAAAAAAACGTTATGCCAAGTAAACGAAATACAACTGAAAAGTCAAAGTTAGAAATTTATGTTCTCTTTGTTTCGTTTTTCTTTCCAATTGCTTCGTATTCGTGTGGAATTATATCCCCACACCCGGCCCATTTTCCCTGTCTTGAGTATAAGTTAATGGTTGACTTGGGATGAGTTTTTAATAAATGAAAGACACAAAGCAAATAATTTTCTACAGTGATCGGTGTCGTACCATGAAACAGCGGAAAATATACGGTAGGGAGAACCAGTTTTTTTTCACGTTTTAAATCCTTTATACTTTGATTCATTTCCTCCTCTTTTACGCAAATTTCCGTTCTTTATTTAAGAAACAATTCTGTAGAAATATTTTCTGTTTTACAAATTAACACTTCGAATATCAAGCATTGATTTCAATGTGTTCCATTTAAAATGAGAAAGTTTGTTGTCAATATTCTTTTTCTTCTTACATAAAGTTATATATGCATTTCGATGATATAAACGCTTTTTCTTTAAGAGTAAATCTTTGAAACATTACAATTATGCTGCAACAGCTCTAAAGTTATACCTAAACATTACATATAAGCATTGTAATTAACTTTATCGATCACTCACATAAGTAGATAATACGGTTGCAACAACGTTTACTCCGTAAACTTATGACGATATGATGGTGTTACACAAAACAAGTTTGGAGCGTAGACAGAATGCATTTGTTAATGTAACTAATATTCTACGTCAATACAGAACAAACTTGTCGGAATATGATAGACACATTGTAATGCTGTATCCATTAAAGTTCAAGATAATATGAACACGTTATGCATGTATCAACTATTAATGACTGTTGAATATATTAGTGCAAAATATGTATTGTAATATTGGTTCGTTCGATCTCGGATACCGCTTGCCCAATTTTCATACATACGAATCAAATCTACTTCATAATAAAGCTTGTGGATTTTAGATTTTTGTATATAAAGAATGTATAATAATATTATCTGTACGAGGGGTAATATCGACGTAGAAGCGCAGGTAGCAGTGACAACAAAGAGCGTATTTCTTGAAATTCCAGGAAAAATGTAATAGTTAATAATTTTACTATGAATCATGAAGCTATAATAGACTCATTTGAAATAATATTTTTAAATTATGGTCAATTATCGTTCCATGTTAGTAGCGACAACATCTCTTTAACGAAGTGTGTTTCAAATTTCGTTTAAAATTTTAAAACATGCCGAAAAGGAAAGAAATTAGTATTGAAACACGTACTCTGATAATAGCACAACATAACTTAGGTATAAGCAATCGTCAAATTGTTAGAAAATTACATTAAAATCCATATACTGTTGATTATAACATCAAAAAATACATACAGTGAAAATGGCAGTTTTCTAAATAAAGTACGAAGTCTCTACCGTTAAACACGGTGGTGGTTCGGTAATGACTTACTTAGGGTTGTTTTGCTGGTACAGCCGCAGGTGATGTCGTAAAAATTCAAGGCATAATGAGAAAAGAGCAATACAAACACATCTTAGAGGAAAATGCGGTATATTCTGGTGTAAGAAGAGAGACAATAATCCAAAACACACTTCAGAATTATGTAAGCAATATTTAGAACAGTTGGAAGAGGAAAGAACACTAGCAATCATGAAATGGCAGCCCCAAAGCCCATCGAGTTATTATGGGAAGAACTCGATCGGGAAGTAAGAAAAACTGCTCTAACTTCGGCAGATAACATGTGGAATGAACTACAGGCAGCATGGGCTCGAATAACTCCAGAAGCATTGTTCAAATTAATTCTATTTCTGCAATCTATGTCAACTTTCATTAATATTTCCTATATTTAAATTAGAGTTGTGTATCTTATCGTCTCGGAAATGCCATGTTCAGATAGTCACTTACTATGTTATGAGCAGGAGCGCTCTTTTGTTGCAGATAAAATGGATTTAAATCTATCTCAATCTTCAAATTAATCGTTCCCCTGTAGGCGATCATAATATTATGAGAACCAGCGCCTCCACAAAAAAAAAAAACATAATTTTATATCATTTTATGGCACGAACGTGATATTAGAAGCGTTCGTTTGCTTTAAGGTAGTTAGCAGTTACTAAAATCGAAAACAAAGAGAATATAGGATGGAAAATTAGTAATAATACTGATACTGATATAGCTCAAACTACTGTTAAATTTCTGTAAGTAGACGGTAATCTTTTTACCCGAGAAGATATCACGTCTAATGCGATTTATATGTATTTGCCAGGTCGGGGTGTAACTCTCGGTATCCGCGGGAAATGTATTCAGAGTTGGTATAACAGCAGATATTACGTTGGAAAGAAAAAAGAAGAAGGCTCCTTTTTGAAAAATCTAAATCCTTTACAAATGTATTCTTGCTGTTCAAATGCTTAAATTTTCTTTTGTACACAGACATTTGTGTGTGTCTTTTACCATATACAACAACAACGATCTCTCACGGAATTGCAAGTAACTACAGTAATACATAAGCTGCTCCTTCGTATTTTATCTATTCGTTTCATGTTGTTATCCCCGGGTTTACCTTGAAGTTAAAACGTCGCTGATTATCACGAAACATTGAATCTCAAATAAGAAAAGAGATTGCCTTTATTTTGTGTGTGAATAAAAAAATAAAAGTATATATGTCTCATAACTTATTTACGACACCTTTCAAGGTATAAGAAGGCAATATATTCAAAACGTAAAGGGCATTTCCGACCTGTTTGAGCACGTTTTATAGCTTTCTCTTCCTCATTTTAAGCTTTCAAATCTGTATGATATCCTTTTTGGTCTCGTAACTTTCGTTTGTTGTTTTAAGGATGATATGGAGGAGGATTCTTTGGTATGTTACAATGTAATTCAGTAATGCTGTTCGACTTCTCAATCCGTTGGCTGATCTTCGCTCTTAACTTTTTTTTCGAAAGCTGCTCTTGGATTAACTCAGTCTTATTGTATTGAATCGTATTTTTTGTTATCCATTGATCGGAACGTTTGCTCTTTTTGTTACGTTCCCTCTGAGCCATTCTCCGCTTCAGTTGCATTTGTAGTGTCGCTGTAGTTTTATTTCCTTTCTCTAATTTTATATCATTACAAATAAAGCCGTTGATTTGTTAATTTAAAGAATGTACTGACAAACTGTTTATCATCATATTTCTTTAGTAGTGTCGGCAGAGCAATAAGGCGACATCATATTTTTGCATATACATCCTTGGCCAGTAAAACGGGGCACGTGTACATTTTCGCAAATACATCCATAGCTCCTTTGTACGTCGTAGAGTTAACGAGGAATTTCATAAGGGTTGCGTCGTTCCTACTCTTAAGCAGGAAGGTGAGGTAAGGGGATGTATGTCATCAGAGGGCATTGGGAAGTGTTCATATGTAAAGGCCGAATGAACAGCCATAGTCAGTAACCATCGTACGTAAGTCTCTCCCGAAGAGCTTTTAGAAAACATTTTCTTAAAACAAGATAATGCAGCTGGAAAAACTAAAGATTGGATACCCACTTGCCTGTTTTCCAGACTTAAATTCAATCGAAAAGAGCATAAAAATTGTTTATTTGTATTTGTACTCACGGTTTACAAAATGAATTACAAAGTGTTTTGGATTGATTGCCAAGATCTCCGGACCTCACACCACCGATATTAAAGAAAGATATGAAGCAATCAAGAACGAAATAGACGCCCTTCGTAAACGAAGCATAAAATGTCGGATATATTCACAACATTTAAACAACATTATAGCAATTGCTAAATGCTATTTTATTTTATAAGGTCGTAGCAAAATGGTTTATTACTTTCCGTTACATAGGAAGCGTCTTACTACAGCTTTTTTCATTCTAAGTGTTTAGCCTTATTTTACCATATTCCCTGACGAAATGACGAACACAAAAGCGGCCATCCATCAGTGGAACCCCGTGAAACAAAGGGCAGACGGATTGTTACGAACTATTCGGCACTTAGGATGAACTTGTAACGGCAAGTAATGAGTCTCGGTCTAAATGAAGGAAATGGACAGATAAAAAGACGCAGTAAATAGATGTAAAAACATGAACGCCATTCGAGTGACGAGGGTGGTTCGGAGCGGCAATAGCAGGCGCTTTTGAGCACTTTCAGCCATATTACTCCGGCGGTCGCGACTCGAATCGGAACTAAACGCTTGCTTCGATTTACACAACACTTTCAGCGAAATTAGGATGCATCACCGTAAGTGTTAGGAATCTAAATCATCCATCCCTTTGCTAGGCACGTATAATTTAATTCTCCATTTGGCCGCTATGAACCACGCCAAATGATTCACATAATCCCTCCGATATTATATTGCGGACTGAAATATTCCAGGCATATTTCGTTTCATCACTATATTAATTTATTGTCCATAATTTATTACATATTCTACATACAAGTTAGATTAATACAATATAATCTTGCTATCCTGCACACTACACTGGTAGTAATGCCTAAATTGTACTGTAAGGCCGTGTTATTATTTAAACAATAGAACTTGTTACAGTCCACAAATCAATTAATTTATTTAGCCCATTTTGTTTATGCATCAGAATCTGTTTATTAGATTTTAATGCTTTTAGCTAATTAATCTTTCACCGGAATGAAGATGTTACTCTTAAAAGAGGACATATATAGGTTAAGGTTTCGTCCATTGATCTCGTAAATACGCAGGCATAAAAGGTTGATCGATATTGATTCTCTGGAAGCTCGGAAAGATGCGAAAAACAAGCGCGACAAAAAAATGTTCTTTCTATCTCGCTTTCTCTACATGCACGCGAACTAGCCATGGACATTTGTCGTGTGGAAAACAAAATACTTGGTTGTCATGTGGATAAGTGTCTTTGGGAATAACCAACCAGCTTGTCTGCAGCTCCTCATAATGCACGGGCATTAGTTTGTCCGCAAAATAGGATAGACTTCGCTTTTTTTTCTTTCTCGATGTAGCTGGATTTTTTTGGCTGAAGTTAGGTACTTTTTATTCAAATTTTCATCCAAATGATATATATATATATATATTCTCTTTTTATACAATGTGGAATTTTACAGGGTTATGTATTTGGTGTTAGACGTAGAATACAATATTTGTGTGAATCTGTCTTTGAATGTGTTTGGTATTTAAGTATACACAAATATACAACTTTAACAATTAAAATTATTTATTTGACATAAATTTTTGATTCGTCTATGTGACCTCCTTTAAACGGATACTCTAAAACTGTGGCACTGGAACACTGAAACAGTTCACTAAAACCCTTACCACAACACTTAATTCGTAGTGGACGCACGTTTCGATAGCCAAGCTATCATCATCAGCAGCAAGACTGAACTAACAAGCTAAGGAAAAATAACCGTATAAGGAAAATAAATTATGCAATATGTAAATTTAAAATCTAAAATTTAATGACCCCTTCATTGCACAGGACTATAAATAGCCTAAAGGTAAATGAGCCGAATGACGTGAGTTAATAAACCCTAGATTACAATGAAGCGGTTCATTGCACATGGTTAAAATTACAACTATAAATGATTAAACATGATGTAACAAAGGATAAAGGCTGGAATTTAGTGGTCCTAAATCTGAATTCTTAAGTGATTTTTTTTTGGAAATTTCCATGCCTTCATAAAAATTTTAAATTGAAATACCCTTACGTTTTTAATTAACTTTATATTATCAACATTATGGTTATTTTCAAGCATATGTGGGGCCGAAAATTTATCAAACCTTCTAAATTTGAGGGGGCCAAATGTTCTTTGTCCCTAATTTTGATTGATTTTTTTGTCTGTCCAATATACACTTGATCACAATCTTTACATGAAATTTTGTAAATTCCCGATTTATCCATGTTATCCACTGGGTTTTTGGGAAATTTTCCCTAAAGGGTTTTAAGGTTTTGCTCGAAGAAAAAACAATCTTGCGGTCAATCCTAAAAAAATTTTTTTTGAAATTGGTGTAACATGGATAAAGGGTAATTTAACATATTTCTTATTATTACGGCCGTCAAGGGTTCTAATGTGCTTACATTTCTAATTCTTAATCTATTCTTAGTTTCCTAATAGTATTATAGACGACATCTTCAGAAATCCGTTAAAGTTAGAAATATTGATGATTTCTTTTAGTTCATTTTGATATCTATCTTTCGTTAAAGGAAAATTGAGTAACCGGTGCATAAAAAAGTTAATAGCCGAAAGTTTGTGTTCTGTGAGTGATTAGAATCCTGTAAGATGAATCTATTATTACTAGTGGGTTTTCCCTAAAACGTCTATTTCAAATTTATTTTTTTTTTATTACTAACATGTCGAGGAAAGGTATCCTGTTGTTTTTTTTCTTCTTTGGGTAAATTTGATAAGGGGAAAATTTTTAGTTAAGTTGTTCATGAAATCCGTTATTGAACATTTACTGATGTCAAAGATGCAAAAAAAGTCATCGACGTATCTGATCCAAAGCCGAGGGAAAAAAGCGAAAGTATTCTTCAGGTCAGTATCAAATTTTAAAAAGGTTAGCCATAAAAGGGGATAAGCTGTTACCCATTGCTGTTTCTTCCGTTTGTTGATAAAAATGTTGTTAATTTGGAAAAAATTTTTTTTCGAAAAATTTTGTCAAAGAAATAAACTAAACCCTCTCTATCCCTTTGGTTATCTAACAAAAGTGTTTCTAAATATTCCAAAGTTAAATCAACTGGAACATAGGGGAAAAATGAACTTACGTCAAACGATACTAAAATTTCTTTGTCATAATAATGTCCTTAGTTTTTTTAATGAACTTAAGAATTTTTTACCAAATCCGGAAATTGTACAGGTAACGGTTCAATTTGTCAGATAACCACCGGAAAATAAGTAAGTTGGACTGTTTATATTCGAAACAATGGGTCTCATGCTTTTTCCGTGCTTGTGTATTTTAGGTAAACAATACATCCTAGGTAATACTGGGTTTGATACTGACCTGAAGAATACTTTCGCTTATTTCCCTCGGCTTTGGGGCAGATATCGTGCTTTTTTGCATCTTTGACATCAGAAATGTTCAATAACGGATTTCATAGAACAACAACTCAAAATTTCCCTCTATCAAATTTACCCCGACGAAAAAAAGACAACAGGATTTTTCCTCGACATGTTAGTAATAAAAATAAAAATAAGTTAGAAATAATATATAAAACCTACTATAATAATCGTTCATCTTACAGGATTCAATCACTCATATGAACACAAACTTTCGGCTATTAAATTTTTTTGGGGCACCGTTACTCAATTTTTCCCTTTGAAAAATAGATATCAAAATGAACTAAAAAAAAATCATCAATATTTTAATTTAACGGATTCTCTGAAAATGTCTCTATAATACTTTAGAAACAAAGAATAGATTAAAATTAGAAATTAAGCACATTAGAAGATTTCGGCCGTAAAAATTTAAACCCTTTAAAAAAATTTAGGAAATTCCCAAAAATTCAGTGGATAATATGGATAAATCAGGAATTTACAAAATTTCGTAAAAATTGTGATCAATGTATATTGGGCAGACAAAAGATCAATAAAATTAGGTACAAAAAAAATTTGGCTCATCTCAAATTTAGAAGGTTTGATAAATCTAGCTTTCCCCCAAAATCTTTAAAATAACCATAATGTTTATAATATAAAGTTAATTAAAAACGTGGGTACTTCTCAATTAAAGTTTTAAAAGGGAAATTTTCAAAAACAAAACCCCTTAATGAATTCGATTTAGGCCCAAAATTGCCCATCCTTTGTTAAACATTTTAATCATTTATAGTTGTAATTTTAACCTGTGCAATGAACCGCTTCATTGTATTCTAGGATAACTCACGTCATTCGGCTATTTATTTTCTATTTTTTTAATGGGGCCAAAATTTTTTGATTTTTAAAACATATTGCATAAATTTTCCTTTGGTTAGTTTTTAACTTTTTTTAGTCTTGCTTTTTGATGATACGGAAAATTTGGGAAAAAGTTGTGGTAAGGGTTTTAGTGAACTGTTTCAGTGACCTCCTTTACTTTTAATGATTTTTTTTCCTCAGTACGTATGAAATCTCTATCAAGAGACAGTGTAAATAGTAAGATTAGTTTGAAAGAAGCTCTTAGATAAGGATCCTATTTCGTATTTCTTATCAAGCGTTCCTCGGCAAATAAGTATTAAGAAGATTAAATACGGCAATAAATAAACATGAATGAAATGTATCGTAACTTGTCCCGATATATTTTAGATTTGTTCTCGGGTTGAAAGTGAAAGAAAGATGGCTAGAAGATTATTCAGAGATAAAAGATTGTGAAGCAATCTCAGTAAACCCCCCATTATTTCTCCTCCTGCCTTACTTAGAAAATTGCCTCTTAACGACTTTATGTCTTCCATTCACTTATATTAGATAAATCAGGCTTCCCAAAAAGAAAGGACGAAAATGATCTATATCTAGCAATGCGTAACGCACGATCCTTTAATTCCCCATCCTTTTCCGGTATGTGGACGCAATTACCGCAAGGTTTTACTTCCCGAAAAGGTAAAATGTTAATAACTTTATTTTTTTTTTACTCTTCACGAGTCTTGTTAGATAGATATACACATTACCCATTTAAACAGGGCTAAAACGTATTGTATATATATCTTTAGCAAATTTTGGAATGTTTATCTTTCCCTGGGCTTTTCAAATTTAATTTATACTCATGTTACATGGCACGGGAGTTCACTTCATGAGAACAGCTGGCTTTCTCGGACATTTAACTCAAATATTAACATAACGATTGAAATTTCAAAACAAATATTTATAATATTGATCAAATACGAGCTTCTGCTTGCTTGCTATTTTTCTTTCTATTAAAGATTAAATCATTTCTAACTGTATATGGATTGTATTTAGGACAATAGAGTCGTACAATCGTACCCCTTATACCTAGTTCATGAGAAAGCGGAAGAACTCACTACATCTGATAATATAATTCAGAGAATAGTTAGAAGTACAATAAGATACTTTCGTAACGGAAACCCAGTTCGAAAAGGACTATAATGCTATTAGAAAATTGCACCTTGCAGCTTTAAGAAGATTGTAGGTGAACATTTAACACCTGCGACAGAAGCCTATTGTACGCTAGGCCTGTTTTACGTTTCCTCCAAGAAATCGTGTATTTAATGCACAAATATTAAATTGTATATAAAGTTGGTAATAAATACAACAATATTCATTATATAGTTGCAGTGAGGAAGCTGTTCAAGTAATTGCAGAGAAATGGTTTCTTGCATCAAGAAAATAGATTTTCATACAATTCATTCAAGACAACAAAAATGTTTAATACAAGAAAATAATTTTCTTGAATTTTCTGATTTGGATTAAATAGATCACTGCACGCCTAAACAAAATCTTGATTCGTCACTAAACACAACACGACGCCATTCAAGATTCCAATGAGATCTTTCATTGCACCATTGTAACCGTTGCTGATAATGTTCCGCAGTCAAAGGAAGCACGAGCTGCGGACGATATGATGTTAACCCCTCTCTAACAAAGAGTATACATATATGTATACTGTCCTTAGAACGGCATGACTATAACTATTGCCACTACATGGCACCAGAAAATATTTTAGTTGCTGTATTTGAAGATTAGTGGCATAAATTGAGAGATGTAAGAGCAATATGGCCAAGAGTAAGAAGCATTAATGCTTTTATTCGTTAAATATTGCTTTTGCCGGTCGTAATTCTATCAATATCAAGAGGAGCTATTTATTAGCATTATCTGTTCTTATCGTATTGGTCGAAATTGTTATACAGGATGCCAATTTGTTCTAAATTTTTCACATGTTATAACACAACGCAAGATTTAAAATAAGAAGGTTGATACCGCTAATCGGAAGTGACAGACGTGTCAAAATATTTCTTATAGGTGTTAGTGATTTGTTAAATTTTCATCTAACGCTAATTCATACTTTTCAAGATATCAAGAGTTCATTTTCCCGATATAATATTTCACCCTTGTTATTATTTTTAACAATTTTAGTCAACAGATATTTTATTAAATCGCAAACTCGTTCAGTTAGGACAAAAATCTAATCTTTTCCGTGCCACTCTCACTAATTTGCGGTGAAATACAAACAAAGTGAAAAAAAAGAAGCGCTACGATATCAAATTTCCGTATTTAAGCACCCTACCGACACCTCCTTTCTCTTGTTTGAACTTTTTCTCTGACTTGTTATTTAAATATCTGAATGATAATAAATTCTACTCTGCTAAATACGCTTGCAGTTTAATTCTACGGCGGGGCATTTCTCTCTAACCCAATTTACTTTTTAAATACGCCATAGTGGGAATAAATTAATTTTCCTTAAAGCTTTTTTCCTGCTTCCGTTTTTAAAAATGTTGACTGAAGGAAGCGTTATGCATTCTTTAAAAAATCTCGTTGCGAAATTTAATATATTTAATTTTTTGCGATTCTAGGAAATGTAATTACATATGTAAGTTATAGGGAACTGTGGGGTATAAGGATTACACGGGGCTCATTCTCTTTTACGTGTGGCGACGGTCTAACGGGGTTTTTTCCATTGTTGTAATTTTTCTTTTATTGGATATCTATTATTATCTTGAAATAAAAATATTTTATTGAATAGAGACTGATTTTTGTAAGAAAATGTATTTTCTTGATGTAAGTCCTTTTTTGCGAAAAGGGAAACTTATAAGAGAACAAGCATCTTTTAAATTTTTTTTTTCCAACCATAATGATATTACCGAACAAAAAAGTACGTATCTGAAGAAATATCAAAGATCTAACTTTCTACCCCTTATCATTTCTCTCCTACGATAAAATTGCCTTCGGGGGATGGAGTAACAAATGTGCTTTCCTTTTTTCGCCTGCTATTCTGCCTTCATTTCATATATGTACATCTTATGTAGAAGACTGAATTGCTATCTTAATGCTTTTACATAGTACGTTCCTGTAATAAAATTCTAATTTTCGTAAATATTCGGAACCTAGAGGTGCTTTAGGGATGTTGAAGTAAATCTATAAAAGTTTATTCGTGCATAAAATATACATTTAGGGTGTTACGTTTGTTAGTTTTATTAGTTTAAATTCGAAATATGTAAAGTAGTTCTCCATATACATATATACATATACAGGATGTCCCAACCGTCTGGAATTGTAGAATTGCGCCTGTACTATAAGCAGTAGGAAGTTAACATTTTCTGATAACTTAAAGAACATCTGGGAGTATCTTTTAAAAATATTTCTGCACATACAAGGCGATCGATAATTAGCGAACCACGCATTCACTTTTTTTTTTTTAAATAGAACACCCTGTTTTTATTACGGTTTTATTTCTCCACCTAAAAAGTTAGTTAAAGTTAATAGATTTTGAAAATTTACAATTTTGTCCTTAATAGCTTAAATGCAGGAATATCCACTTCCTTCAATAAACTCGAAATGAAAATCATCTTAGGGTAATTTTTTTCTGTATTAAATTAACACCCGGCTCTACCCAAACCCATCAGAACTCCCTTTTAAATATACAGGGTGCTCAGAATTGAAGACCAAGCTTGGGTAAATTCAAACACCGGGAATGTAATTTTTTTATAGCACCATATATTTTTTTTGTATTCATCGTATAGGAAATTCACACTTCCAACATTCTTGTGTAAGAATGTACATATATGTCTAATATCAACATTAAAAGAGATATTTGTGATTTGTTAGTCAGTACGACGGACCCCGTGCTGTGAAGCTTTGTCTCCCCGTCTTGTCTCCTTTCCTTTTATACATATATACACAATATGGCTCCATTTTCCCGGAGTTTGTCATTGCTGCAGTGTAACTTGGGAACAAAAAGTGCAAGCTGCTACTTTGAAAAAACGATTACTATCATGGCTGCGTGGATCTTACTGTCTCTGAAGTGCGGACTATTAGATCTAAGCGAGGACTAAATGGTCTTGCGTTGGCTGTGCATCTTTGGGGGATGATATTACTGAGTTGAAGGCTGTATAGTGTCTCAAAGAAATGAAATTTTGGACTTGAATTTTAAAAGCCTTTTCCCCCCTGTCCTCCCAAAATACCTTCGAGGATTTGGGTTCGGAGGTGCGTGAACGCGAGAAGAGGAAGTGTAACCTTATTCTTTACGGTGTGAAGGAGGACGATTTGGATCCGGCGTGAATGCCAATGATCATGGTGCTTTTGGGCTTTTTTGGGGAAAATTATCTTATAGCAATAACTTCCCCTTTTTTCTCGGTTGGGTAGAATTGACTCAACGCGTTCCAGTGCAAGACCCATAAAGGTTGTACTTGACCCCCCCAGTCTATTCGTACGGCTTTAAAAAATTTTAAAAAACTTCGAAGCTCTGTTGGTTTTGAGAATGAGAGTTTCTAGTGATCAAACACCACGTCAGGCCCGGCACTGTAAAACGTTACGATCGGGAGATGGAACAGCGCAATAAGGGGGGCTGGGGATTAAATACATCGGGGGTTTCCCCCAAATTGTGCCGTTAAACTGAGTACCCAACTAATAATTTACTAATTTATACCAAAATGTTAGAAGTTTACGATCCAAAGTTGATGAATTCTACACCTGGGTTTTCCCGTTTTTTATTGATGTTGTGTTTGGCTGAAACGTGGTTCTTCATGATATCTCCAAAGAAAGATTGTTCTCCGTTGTGATAGAAAATTTGAAGCTATTGGTCGAAGTCGAGGCGGAGGGTATTATTGGCTTAAAAGAACCCACAACTTACTTTTTGGATCTTTCAAATATTTTAAGAATTTTCCCGTCGGGGAAATTATTGGTTGTAAATTTACCTTTAAATGTGATGTATTGTGTGTATTCTTTTATATACCTCCTGATCTAGGTTATGGGGTTTTTCGAGACGTTCTTCGATAAATTTTGAGCAGTTTCTTTCCAACTTCTCCAACTTTTTCCCTTGTTGGGGATTTCAATTGCCTATTTCTGCACCAAGGGTTGATGATTTAAGTCCAACGAAATTAATAATTTACTTAGCTTCTGTGATTTGGGTTCGAAACCACATAACAATTAAATCGGCTATTTGATCTTGTTATTGCTAATGTCCCGTGCGACGTTGTAAGAGATTTCGCGCCCCTATTTCCGAGGATGCTTACCATCCCCCTTTTGATAGATGTATCATTTTTTATAATTTCCCTAAAAACTTCATGGAGTATAATTTTGAAAAGCGAATTTTCCATGTTTATATCAAGCAATGTGCGATGTGAATTGGTCCGTTTTAGACAGCTGCTCCGATGTGAATACGCAGGGACATTTTTTACACAACCCTTTATTCTTTACTTATTTTTCCCATATTTTTCCCTAGAAAACGAACTTATCCTAAATGGTATACACCTGAAATAATAAATAACATAAAATTTTCAAATTTCCTCCGTCATACCGACGTTTGGGTGCGCTGCTTCATTGCGGCAGTTTAGAGAATTTGTAGTGTTGTAAAAAGAAAAGGGCAGAACCCTATTCCAACTATCTTAATAACGCAAGGGATATTGCTAAAATCCTACGAATTTCTGGTCATTTATTGCGATAAAAAGCAAAGGAGTCGCATTCCTGGTAGTATGGTTCTAGAAAATACACCCAATAATCCCCAGGAAAACGTCGACGCGTTTAGGACATACTTCATGGTGTTTTGTCCTTCATCTGCCAACATTCCTCAAGTTAGGTTTAATGGTTCATCTTGCATAAACATTACTGAATTTTCTGAGAAATTTTGCTTTCCTTAAATAAGCTAAAGAATGTCACAGTTCTGGACATGATCAAAAACCCCCGTTTTTTTTTAAAGATTGTAAACACCTATTGGTACATCCCTCTTCAAAATCTTTAATTTAGTCTTTAAAAATTCACTTTTTTCCCGATTTATGGAAGGTTGCACCATTTTACCCCTTTTTAAATCCGGAGACGCGGCTGACATATCCAACATCCAATAGCTATTTTACCGAATTTTGCCAAAGTGTTTAAAATTTTTAAATGCTATTTATCCCTTCGTTAAAAACAGCATTTCTTCTTCCAACACGGCTTTACTGGAAAAAAATCTACAATAATTATGTCAGTTCCTCAGTCTTTATCTCATTTTGATTCCGCGTGCAAGTTTATGTCTTATATACCCATTTTCCCAAAACATTTGACCGCCCGACCTTCTTTTTTCCATATAAGCTTATGTCTTTTGGGTTTAGTGATTCGCTTGTGCACCTGTTTCAATCATATTTGTTCAATAGACTTCAATATGTTTTTTATAATGGCTTCGCTCTCGTCAATTCATTGCCTCTTTTTAGTCCCTCAAGGGGCTAATCTTGGGCCTTTGATTTTTCCCAAATTATTCATTAACGATATAAGTACATGTGTATCGTCTAATGCATTTAAATTTGCTGACGATTTGAAGCTATATCGTAAGGTGTCCTGTTAGAGGATTGTTACCCCTTAGGCGATCTTTCAAATATTTCTAAATGGTGTACATCAAATAATCCCTTTTGAATTAGCAAATGTAAATTATTTTTCACATTTCATCTACGCCAATTACTTTTAAATATGAGCTTAATCAAGTTAACATCGAACGGGCGAACTAATTGGATCTAGGGATTTTGTTTGATAGCAAACTGACTTTTTGGGAACACATTATCAGTATCTCCCATTAAAGATCTCTTGGCTTTATTGTGGGAAAATTTCAGAGAGTTTACCAATGAGGTAGCCTTGAAATCTTTGTACTACGCTCTTTTTATCCCGTCGGAAAGCGTCCACTTGGTGCCCTTATATTTAACGCATAAACGCCAATTGGAATTGGCCCAAAGCAGATTTGCTAAACTCATCTGGTTCCGATACGATGAATACAAAAAAATATATGGTGCTATTAAAAAAAATGACATTTCCTGTGTTTGAATCTAGCCAAGTTTGCTCTTCAGTTCTGAGCACCCTGTATATTTCCAAGGCGTTCTGATACCACGTTTAAATAGAACCAGATGTTTAGTTTAACATAGTAAAAATTTACGCTAAAATGTATTTGCATTCTGAATTTATTAAAGGAAATAAATACCTCTGCTTCTAGGTTATTAAGGACAAAATTTAAAATTTCTCAAAATCTGTTAAAAATAGATACATGAAACCCATATTGCATTGATTTATTTTTAGATGAAGAAAATATAACCGTAATAATATATAGAGTGTTCTATTTAAAATAACAAAGTAGGTGCGTGGTTCGCTAATTATCGAACAGCCTGTATATGCAAGAATATTTGTAGAAGATACTCTGAAGTGTCTAATATGCCAACAGAAAGTTTTAACTTCCTAGTATTTATAGTATAGACGCAATCCTGCAATTCCAGAAGGTTGGGACAGCCTGTATATCTCATCGATTTACAATGTTCTCAGTAAAATGATTTTAATTAGTCTCAGATGCTACTGGGATTATAAACATTAAGATGATTCGTTCTACTTGACAGTTAGATATGCGCGATAACAAATGAATCTCAAGATTAATAATCTAAAATAATTGTATAAGAACGAAAATGAAATGTCGCTCAAAATTATTACTCTTTGAGTTATAGCAAAGAATAAGCGTTGCTTGAGAAATGTTGCTGAAATTATAGGGGGAAGTTTTGTAAAGCTCTTTACTACCCAAACTCCCTTGCCCTTATACTGGATACACATTTCAATAGTTATGATAATACTCTGAAGCAAGGATCTACGTTAAAACTACAATCATTTATACTTTCTTAAGGTAATGCTTTTTTTATAAGTTACAATTAAATTATTGAATAATTAAATTATTAATTAGGGATTATTCAATAATCCCTAATTAATGCGGGAGTTTGGTTTCTGACGTATGCGGTTTTAGGGGTTAGGTTTTTTTGGGGGGCCCACCCAAACAAATTCTCCTTATGTTTATTAATGAGCGGGGCCCAAAATTTCGCCATCCAACAGAATCGGAATCAGGCGCAACGGCCGCTTATTGTAAATAGCGTATATGTGAGTCACAGCAGATATGTGATATTTCGAAATTTACACAAGGTAAAAAAAAAAAAGCTGACGCAATAATAATTTTTGAATTAAATATATATATATATATATATATATATATATATATATATATATACATATATGTACACGCTGGGGTGTTTTTATTTTCATTATGATTTTTTATTTGATTGAAAACGGTATGCGTTGTAAATTGGATGTAATAAGGAAATAACTGAAAACTAAACCCTTTTTTTTATTCTTTTACTTAATAATGTAACTGTAAAAAAAGATATAATAAATAAATTCTTCTTCAAACGGATGGGTTTGTTTAAAAGTTGAATCAGAAAGTTTCCCATTTCCTGGGTAAAGGGATTTCCCAGACGAAAAATGTTCTTATATTTCAAAAACACCGCCACGTCTCCCGAAGTAAGACAGGCGTAATTAAATAATTTTTGGACTTGTCAAGGAATCTCAGATGCCCCACCCACATTTTTTTCTCGTGTAGCCCGGTTTTTTTTTTAAAACACTATCGAACTTAGTAAAACTCGTCCACTTGTTGCATCGTTTATACTGTGTAACAATGTACTAATTTCGTCCATGACTTGCACTGATTCAAACGACAACCCAGTTTTTTAAAAATTTTCTATCGCGTCTACTAACCCTTTTAATTGTTGCAAATTTCTTTGATGTGTTTCAACAGAAATATCGAAAATTTCTGGCTCATCCTAATAGCCGCTTCGGCGGGACGAATTAAAAAAACGGATTTGACTTCGAAAAGTTCATTATAATAAAAAGCGGTTTTTCCACTTTCCCCCCGTGAATGGGCTGTGGTGGTTCTGAATACGGGAAAACCTTTGAATGCCTAGTCCTTTTAGACTTTGAAACACTTTTTGTGTTTGCTATTAATGCATCCCCCCCGGGAAACCCCCCAAAAGTTTGTGCCCGTGTAAACATGGACTTTCGTAACTGTAAAAATCCCTTCCCCTTTTTTAAGGGGCGGCCCCCAAAAACATTGTTGCTGCCCCTCCTCATGAACAACAACGTTGCTTTTGACACAAAATTTTTAACGTTTGAACTGGCCTAATTGCTTTACTATTTTTTTTTTTCTTCTGCTGGGTAATAGAATTGAAATTTGGTTTAATAGGGTCTAATATGCGCACTATTATATTCTAAATTTTTTGCAATTTTCTCTCATCAAGACATAACATGTTTATCTTTTAAATTTGCTTTTTGATTTTCAATTCCTCGTATTGTGGAATATCTTTCCTAAAGCTGTCCAGATGGTAGTATCCACTCTTTTTTTTAAAAATTTTGAAATGCATCGTTCGAAGTGGTGACCCAAAACCAAAAAATTAAAACAAATTTTAATTGAAATTGACGTTGTTGACACACCATTTCTTTTTTTTCGGGTGTGCGCTTTTTTTCTTTCACAATCAGTTTTAGGTATTTTTTTACAAACTTTACGAAAATTTTTCCCCTTTTTTGTTAAATCCAAAATTATAAGAGATTTATTAACTTTCTAGGTAATGGCCCTTATTTTTAATAGTTACTTAACATAATCACTAAAGCGAGCACACCGACGCTTGTTTCTAGTATGCCACGAAGTGGTCAAACGTAACATCTGCAGACTCGTCATTTGTTGATAATAGAGCGCGTCATCCGTAAATGAAAAAGGGCCGCTGTTAGTTCGTAGCCGTCGATGAATGCATTTTTTTTGTAGTGGCCCACTGTGAACAACGCCCTATTTATCAACGAACACCCAAACTGCAGGTGTATATTTGCGCGTCTTCCGACGTAATAGACAGTGGTTTTGGTCCTCGTCCTAATAATTACATATTTAAATTACCTATGTTTACATACATATATGCGCCCGGCAGCCTGATTGCGAACCTGGCGCGTGGCGCTCTTGGCCCGCTCTAGTTATTAACATTTAAGAAGGATTATTATACATCATACAATTTGTCGCATTTAGTTTAATCTCACCGATTTAAATGGAACTTTGTGGGTTTATAGACCGATGTAGTGTGAAAACAGCGGTAACTTCCTTAGCTACCCAATCTCACATTAACGGCGTGTAAAGGGCCCTAAGGTCAACACTACCCTACTCTGTCTGACTTAGTAACTCAGAAATTAATTAAGAGGTTTATTAGAAATTTGGCAGGGTTCCATGTTAGGGTCCTTATTGTTTCTTTTATTATATTAGTATGTCCAATACATAAATGCAAACATTATCCATTTTACTAACGTGCACAACACCTTTCAAGGAGAACTTTCATCCAACGCTGACAGAATAGGTGTATATTATCATCCGCAATTCTCCGCATCAATGCATTAAACTTTTTCTATTTCTTCAGAGTGAGATCATAATGCGCCAACACCGAATAGACACAAACAAAATAAGACAGTATAAAACCAATACAAATCGTAATGCTACCATAAATTGAACACCCGGCTACGTATAGCGTATTTCGCAAGTAGTGTTTACTCGTATACCAAACAATACACTTTCTGGTTTATGAATTTCTCGCCTAGATTCCTCCTGTGAATATACAGTGTGCGATATTTTCGCTGGGACGAAATTTATGGTCCTAGAAGTAAATTGGCTTGCTAATATATAATAATAATAATAATAATAATAATAATAATAATAATAATATTTATTTGTGCCCAACAGTAAAACACCAAAATAGACACATATACATACAAATTACCCTAATTTAGAAAAAGTAAAAATGAAATAAATTAAACTTCTTAGAGATACCATAAGACTATAACGAAAAACAAAATCCCGTTGCAAAAAACCACGTAACACTAAAAAATTGACCCAAAAAAAATGTCTTTATATAACAAAAATTCAGCGCAACGACAGATGCGGTTTTTTGGGCCCGCTAGGTGCATTACATTAGTTCTCACGGGTTTTCCCAAATAAAATGAAGATACATTTCGGATTCAAACAAACATAAAAAAGGTCCCTTACACAGTAACTCTGGACAACCCAATTTTATTATTAATGAGCCTGTGAAAACACCGCACTAGTACGTTCATAACGTTCATGGAGGATAAAACACTGGCGACAAAAAAGCTGGCCATGATCGTAGTTCCTTTGCGGATATTTAAACCATTTTCCCCTTGAATGTTAAATTTTTTAAAAAACCGGCGTTGCACTCGCTCAAGTCGGAGTTGGTGACATGTGTAATAAGGGTACCATATAATCGCTGCGTATTCCCAAATTACTTCGAATCAACCCGTAGTAAAGAGTCTTTAGAGCAGCGTAATCAGTAAATTTCGTGTGTTACGAAGAACCCCCAAACCCAAAAACTCTGCAAGCACTGTTGCACACCGACATCACCTGCTGATCAAAGCAAAGTCGATCATCAAATAACACTCCCCAAAGGGCTTTCACAGTTCCCCATGAAGGTAGCTTCCCGACCGTGTATATTATAATCGAAAACGATTTTTTGGGCACCTTTCGGGGGGGTGTATCTAACTACGCAACATTTCTCCACATTAAGATGGGGGGGTTTTTTATCAACACACCAATTACTTATAGTTATCCCGATTCTCTTGTGGGGTCTGGCATCATAAAGTGAATCAATTCGGTGGGAAATATTTTTAAAGCGTCTGCAAACGTTTAAAAAGCGGCACGTTGGTTGAAAGGTCATCTATTTTTAAAAACCGGGGGTCCCAAGTTGGAACCCTGCGGCACCCCAGATTTGTTTCCCTAAAGAAAAACCATTGACATACACAATTGACTCTGCCATGAGATAGGATGTCATAAATTTCACAACGAAGTGAAAAAGCCGATAGTACCCAACTTCCGTAGCAATAACGAGAAATCTAGAATCAAAGGCTTTTGGGAGTCTGGAGACCACATCTAACTGTGAGCGTTGATCAAGAGTTTCACTAATGCTTTGTGTTAAAAGGCCAGGTTAGTAATTGTTGATTTCCTTACATAATCGTGTTGGTGCCAAGACAACCTGATTTTGATGTTCCCGTAGATAGCATCGTAAAAAAATTTGCTCAAACACCTTAAAAATTTTAGATAGAAATAGGTCGATAGTTCTGATTAATTCCGGTTTCCTTTTTTTTAAAAACTGGTGTTTTACGATCTTCCCAAACTGTAGGGTCCCGCAAGTTTTCATACATAAATTGTAGATAGCACATAAACAGCTAAAACCATCCGACTTTTGGGAAGAAAAAAGGGAATTTGATCTTCTCCGGCAGTAGAACTATTCTTAAGCCTGGCGATACTGTTAACCACATCTGTCTATATATATAGTATAATTCACGTAGATAAATATCCACACTGTAGAAAGTGGTAAAGAATTAAATTTTACAGATTTAAATCGTCCCAATACATAAATACTACGATACTAATTTTATTAAAATTATTTCCGTTATTTGCCCTTGTTATGATTTCGTAATTTACAAGATGAACGAACAGTTACCACTTGACCTCCCTCCCAATTCATATAATCCCAGCCCTACTTTAATTAAACTTAATCAATTTATGGCATTATAAACTGAACGGAGAAAGGAACGTAACGCCAATTATGAGTGCCCGTTGTTCTATTTTTAAATAAATTTCCGCTTTAGTTTCGAATTAATTATCTTTATCAAGCAATTTATGCAGATTGATGTCTAGAGCGGGCCAAATTGCGCCATCCAACAGAATCGGAATAAAGGCGCAACGGCCGCTTATTGTAAATAGTGTATATGTGAGTCAAGCAGATATGTGATATTTCGAAATTAATACACAAAGTAAAAAAATAAAAGCTGACGCAACAATAATGTTTAGTAATTAGAGGGGTTAATATATATATATATATATATATATATATATATATATATATATATATATATTTTGTACACGCTGGGGTGTTTTTATTTTCATTATGATTTTTTATTTGATTAAAAAAACGGTATGCGTTGTAAATGGGATGTAATAAGGAAATAACTGAGAAACTGAACGTTTTTTTTTATTCTGTTGTACTTAATAATGTAACTGTAAATAAAGATATAATAAATAAATTCTATCCTTCTTAATAATGCGGATAGGCTTTTTTAAAAAAGTTGCACCATCAGATAAGTTTCCACATTTGCCCCCGGGAAGGATGTTCGCCGAGACAAAAAAAATGTTCTTATATTTCGAAAACGACCGTTCCATCTACCGAAGTAAGACAGGCGTAATTAAAATAATCTTTAGACTTAGTCGGAATCTGCAGATGCCCCACCGCACATTTGTCTTAATCTCGTGTAGCCCGGATTTTTTTTAAAACACTATCGAACTTAGCTAAAACTCGTCCACTTGTTGCATCGTTTATACTGTGTAACAATGTACTAACTTCGCCCCGACTTGCCTGATTCTACCAACGACAATCCAGAATTTTGCAAATTTTCTATCGCGTCGACTAACCATTTGTAATTGTTGCTAATATTCTTTAGATGTGTTTCAGCAGAAATATCGAAAACCCCCTTCTGGCTCATCCAAATAGCTCTAGCTTCGGCGGGGACGAATTGCAAAAAAACCCGGTTTTTGACTTCTTGAAAATGTTCATTATAAAAAAAAAGCGGCTTTTAACCACGTTCCCCAACGCGTAAGAATGGGCTGTGGTGGTTCTCGAATACCGGGGCATAACCTGTGGAATGCCCTATTCCTAGGACTTTTGAGAAACACTTTTTTTTGTGTTTGCTATTAATGCATCCACCTCCGGGTAACACCCCGAATAGTTTGTGCCACAAGATGTAAAGCATGGACTTTACACGTAACATGTAAAAGTCCTTCACACTTTTTTTTAAGGGAACGGCCTACACTACACATTGTTGCTGCACCATCGCTCATGAACAACAACAGTTGACTGGTTGACACTTGAAATTTTTGTAACGTTTCGAGAACTACGGCCGTAATTGCTTTACTAGTACACTGTTTTAATCTTCTGCTGGCTAATAGAATTTCAAAATTTTTGGGTTTTAAAAGGATCTAATACGCGCATATTATATTCAAAATAGAATTTTTTGCAATCTGTCGTCTCATCAAGACATAGCCACAGCTGTTTTTCTTTTAATTCGGCTTTTTAAATTTGATTTTCAATGTCCTCACGTATTCGTGGAATACCCCCGTAAGGCTGTCCCAATGGTAGTTCCACTCGGTATTGTATGTACCCCAAATTTTCAAAAGCTTTTTTATCAAGTATACCCAAGTGGTAGACCACATACCATAATAAGCAATTCTAATTGAAATTGACGTTGTTGTGACACACCATTTCTTTTATTTCTGTGGTGTGCGCTATTTATATGTCTTTCACAATCACGTTTGCTCCAGCACAGTAGTTTCTTTTTACAAACTTTACAGAAAATTGTACTCCCATTGTATTAAACCCACAAATTCACTAAGAAATTTATTCTTTCGTAGGTAATCCCGTTTATTTTTAATAGTTACGAGACATAATCACTAAAGCAGCACACCGACGCTTGTTTTAGTATCCCGAAGTGCAAACGTAACATCTGCAGACTCGTCATTTGTTGATGAATAGAGCGCGTCATCCGTAAATGAATAAGCCCCTGTTAGTTCGTAGCCGTCGATGAATGAACTTTTTTTTGTAGTGGCCCTGGGGCCCCCCCTATTTATCAACGAACACCCAAACTGCAGGTGTATATTTGCGCGTCTTCACGACGTAATAGACAGTTTTTTGGTCCTCGTCCTAATAATTACATATTTAAATTACCTATGTTTACATACATATATGCGCCCGGCAGCCGGATTGCGAACCTGGCGCGTGGCGCTCTTGGCCCGCTGTATTGATGTCTACAGACTTCAAATTACAAAAAGCACTTGTTTCAATTAGTACACCCACGTAACTACTAAAGAACAAACTTGTTCTTTACTTTCAAGGGTATTTAAAAATACAGTACAACCTCTTATAATCCAAACACCTGCGTGACCCTATACATATACAGTGTGACCCATTTGAAATGGAAGCACCCTTGTAAAACCTCTATTTTGCACTAAAATGAAACCAATTCTAATTACGGACGAAGCGATAATTTCATTATTAACAGTAGACTAAATAAGAAATGTTTGAAATAAAATTTAGTTTTGTGTTTTTAAGGATTTTTTAATCCATATGTGTACTCCTAAAGCATTCATTTGAAACAGTTTAAATGAAAAAATTTGTTTGGATTAGTGACTACGCAGTTTTAATGAAATATCCCTAAGATAAAATTTTCAAAGCCATGTCTACACACCTTTCTGTATCCTAGTGATTTCAATCGCTACAACAGCCAGCCACCAAAAATAACCATAATCAAATCTTCCATTTCGAAACAGTTGCATTTGTTTAAACGGCATAAACTGCATACAATGATTGAAATTAATGCGTAAATGAGTTACACCGTGATCGAACATCAAAACACATGGTTCATCGTAGTTTCGTTCGGCATACGAAACGATAGCTTTATGAAACATGTATGTTGGTTTTTTTTACGTTTACGAATAAATGAGCAATCTGGTTACTCACGTTGAATTTTTCCCTACACACAGCGTTATTGCATCGAAACGCGAGTGATATCTCTGTATCTATTTGTTTTCTCTGAGATCTACAATTATTTGGCCAACACTCACTTTGATTTAAATGTAACCGGGTAATTTGGAAATACATCATTTTTGAAATAAATGGATAAATCAAAAACGTTTTTTGATTTTACTTTTGCGTAATCAAAACGTTTGCATTACGACTGAAAATATTTGAAAAAATTATTAATCAATCACTCTACTCACCAGTGCCAAAGCATGCATATTTTACTGTTTATTTTTATTTTAATTTTATTTATTATACTTTTTTAATAGTCGCAATATTTTTAAGCACTATGTACCTACATTAAATACAATGTGTTCATTTGAAAACTTCTCAGCCGGCCCACATCCGAAAAAATGCAAAGACAGGTTAATTTTTGTGTCACAAATGGTACCATCCCATTTAAAATTTTTATGTTGGAGGTAGGGAAATTAAGGGAGTAAGTCTAGTATCATGATGTATTAATCAAAATAGTAACATGGGGAAAGATTTCACCAAAATATTTTGGACTTCGAAAAGCGCTACCAAGGCAAGTGGAGCCCCTCTATGCTGGCAGACTATTGCTGGACACGGATGAGTGACGTTCCTGACGCTAAATATAGCAGAAAATCATACATTTGTACATTTTAGAAACATTTTCAGTTGTTTTATATTATATTGTCATTTAGAAACCCTGTCTGATAGAATATTTCTGAAAAAAGATTATACTAATTTGCGGGACAAGAAAAAGTTTAAATTTTATTAAGCAGTGTAATTAACATTGATGACTGACATTTGCAGGGGGCGCCAAAGGGCTCTCACTAATTTTAGCAAAGCCATCCATTGTAATTTTCTTCTAAAAACTGAATTCCTAAAAAGGTACGTATAATTATATTAATTGCAGATGAAAGTAAATTAACATTTCAAGTTCTAGTACAATTAGAAAATAACCCAATTCAAGTAGATGCAATTAATGCCAATTTCCTGTTTCCCACATCCCAAGCTAAATGTGCAATAAGGGTAGTACATCAAATTTTATCGAACTGGCCAGTAAATTCGTCCAAATTGCAGACCATGTAATCTACTACTCGGCTACGAGCTTAATTAAATAAACTTAACCAAACTACATCCGGCGAAGTAATTAAACTAACAATTGTAAACTATTGTTTATCTCCCAAAAGATAATACCTTACATACAATTTGTGGTTGCATTTTGGGGACTATTTTTTAAGGCGGTAATAATTTTAATTCAATTAAATGGTATTTGATTATGTAATCCCTTAAACGCAAAAAAAATGTATGTTCTTTTTTATTATTTTTTTTAATATAAACATGACGCATTCTTCGTTATTTTCATTTATTTACGCTACATATTTTGATTCAATTTCACGAATCTGGGTTACTGATTTTCCATTTAACATTTGAAATGAATCAAAAAAGCAAACCAGGAAATATAAATGGGGAATGTATAACAGATTAAATTAAATGTAATAATAAAACTCGCGTGGTAAATATTTAAAAAAAATTGCTGTTTATATATCGGAATAGGCTGGATGATATAAAATAAACTTTAAATATAGTAAACAAAAGCATTAAAATATATAAATCAGAAATGTATTATACCTTTTCCTACAAACAAAAAAAGAAGTTTTTCTGGAACGTAGGTATCTCCTGCCGATCTATATGGGTCCATCAATAATGTCTTAGATGACAGTCAACCACTTTCTTTTGCCTTCCATTTGAGGAGAAGGAAAAAACCAAAGCAACTTCAAAAACAGATTTGTATGTATATATATATGGAATATCTATACATTTCAAAAAGATAAATACCTTATGGATATCCCGTCTTATCGTGGATTTCTTTCAAGATGACGTTATAGTTAAATTTTACCTCGGAGCTAAAGAAATGGGCCTCAAAAAGAAATATGAAATGGAACGGATTTAATAAATCCAAAACATTGATTGAATTTATTCAAAATAATTTTGTTACAATAATTAAACAAATTTTATTATTACTGCTAGAATTATTCCTTGTTCTCGGTATACAAAGAGACCGAGATAGAACATACTGCAGACATTTTGCGTCAATAATCATGAATATAATACATGCTGCGTATGCTAAGTAATTATAGATATACAAGGTGGGTTGTTCGAAGTTTACCAAGCACTCTTTTGACTTAACAAAAGCTTTTAATTGTATTAATCATTCAATTTTCACTTTTTACAAATTTTCAGGCTCTAATTAAAATTAATAGCATCCTTTCTCATTAATAAACTCCAATCTGTTGAATACGACGATAATAAACTTAACAAATCTAGAAATGAAACACATTACTACACCATTAAATTCTCAAACTGTGTGTAAGTATTATTAAAATATTAGACACTGTTGTCGTCTTTAAAATTAGTGTTTTCTACAGACCTAGAAACAAATAACATTTTTTTTAATGGAATGCTAGTTTGAAAGTGGTACCAATATCAATAGATAAGAAGTGATTTAAATCAAATGATTTAAATCAGGTGAACCCTATTTTTGATTATATTTCGAAGTTTAGTCACTGTAAATAACAACAAATACAACAAATGATTTCATCTCTTCTTATGAAGTATCTGGAATTATAGTTTCAAAGTCAATTTCGGTAATCTCAATAATTATAGTACAAAATTCAAGGAGTAATGTGAATCAAACAGTTAGACTACTGGGGTAATGACGTTTTAAAGGGTACCCGGAATATTAATTTCGACCCCATACCCCCAATGCTTAACCAACCACGTACACGCCCTTTAAAATATTTTGCGGATTATTTATTTTCAAAATTCCCGCCTATCGTAATATAAAAATAATATGGCAGATAAATTGCTCTAGCGTTATCACAATGCGAAGGATCCCCAGTGCATACTTTATAGTTCACCACGAACGATCGCTTAATGTCGCAAAATCAAATTACATGTGACAGTGCCATAGTGTAAGTCTATTTTAATAAGAGAAAAGTTTTCCATGATAACAAGCTCTGTGTTCTCTATGCCAGAGGGTATACTTTAGCAACCGTAACTTTGAGACTGGAACAAGATGTAGTCAGGAAAAACCGATATTCTCCTAGTGGGATGAAAAATAATTACGTTGCAAATGTTTGCTGGATTTAAAAAGTAAAATATAGATAAGAATTACTTTAGAAATAAGAAGATTAAACAAAATATATATATAGTAAAATATGGAATAAATTCACTATAAAATTATTATTATTGGTGGTATTATGCTGGGAAACCTTAGAACATTCTCCCCATAGTCCAGACTTGCCACATATTTTTAGACCCCTCAAACAAGCACTTGGAGGCCAGCGATTCGAAGATGACCAAGCGGCGAAGGTATCTGCGATTCAGTGGTAACGAGAACACCCGATGCGTTTTTACGATGGAGGTATTAAAAGGTTGCTAATCCTCTGAGAAAAATGCGTTTCTAAGGTGGAAAGTTATATAGAAGAATAATATATTCAAAATAAAGGTACAATTAAAAAAAATCAGTTTCATTTATATTCGATACACCCTCCTACATACACATGTAATCATTTTCGTTGTTATGTGGTAACTTTATTACAAATAAAGGTCGCTATTTATTTCAAATTTCAAAAATTTGACTACCAACTTTTCACATAAAATTAGGGCTCGTTAGACAACTTGTCAAGGCTTTAGATGTGTCGTCAGAAGCTTTTCAATACATTAGAAGTATGTTCCCAAGTGTATCAATTGCAAAAATTCAAGGTGACATTCTCACCGATTCAGAAATTAGAAAAATGTTAGTGTGAAGAATTAGAAAATGTTACCAATAAAAAAAAAGGGTCTGAGTTACCTTTCGTAATGTTGTTACAGGTTATCTCAGTATGAATTATGAAGAAAACATTCAGAATCTTTTGCAAACCTACAACAGTGTGGTATGTCCATTTGGAGTTTTTATATCTGATTTACGTAAGTGAAGAGAGTGGCAAAAGATTTCACCAAGGCCTTCAGAACATCGAAAGACGGTATCAGGGAATATGTGATGAAAAGACGATGGGAGATTACATTTAGAGTTTAGTTAGAGAAAGTAATTCTGTACCTTAAAGGAAAAAAAAAAGGCAAGCATGAATTTTGAATGTTAAAACAGCACACACTTGCTGCGACTTGCTGGCGATATAATCGACTTGTGCAGCATTCATTCGCGTGCAGAAGCAACACGTTGCATTTATCGCAGATCGCGTGAAGAATATTTTACAGAAAATAGCATATCGCGACCGCGTATAAGTGTTCGCTCCTTCCTACGATCACAATCGCCAACGATATCGCTATCGCAATCGTGGTCGTGATCGCGTATATGTGTTCTTCGCTTTATTCCAACATTTGTGTTATGTTATAATTACATAAACAAACTAAATAAATAATAATAATATATTAAGCTAATAAAACGACTCTATACCATAAATGTTACGATAAAAGAATTTTTTTTATGAGAGATTTTATATCAAGGTGATTTTTTCTGTAACGAGAAGTAAACAATATATTTTATATTTCCATTTTTGAAGGTAAATTATAACGTCCAACAGAGA
>JAROYF020000014.1:1509915-1532867 GCA_029619325.2 Dynastes grantii | reverse complement strand
GAAAAAAAATATAATTATTTCATTACAAATGTGTACTTCTCTTAAGCGGAAAAAAAATGCAAAAAAAAATATTTTTTTTTTTTTTAAAAAACATTATTGTATTGTGAAAAATTGAAGCAGTAGTTGTCTTAAATTTAAAGGCGGACGCTTTGATAAAAGTAAACGTTTTTCTGCGTGCAGAGGAATTTTAAAATCGGTATACCTGTTGTCAAAACATTTCATCAAACAAAAACTGCTAATAGGTTGTTAAAATGAGCATTTTGGGTTTTTTTGAAAAAGGGTTTTTAAAAAAATGCAGAAATAAAATTAAAACGCAAAATGGTACACACCTTATATAATCTTAAACCTTTAGCATCTGATTTAGCTATAAGCTAAAAAAAAAAAAGGAGCCCTTATTAGTTCACGAACTATAAAAAGGAAAACGTGTGGTATATCCCTCTCGATTAATAAGGGGCAAAGCCAAAGAGCAATTTAAAGGGTGTCCATTTCATAAAGTTGGAAGTATCAAGTCTTGGTTTGTTAAAGTAATTAAAGGCATATGCTTAGTAGTTTCTTCGCGGTAGCTAGCTAATATTTTTATATTACGGTGTAACTTAAGATGCTTCGACAAAGTAAATGATGACCTGTCTTCCTTTTTCCCTTTTAAAAGGGGTACATTCTAATGAAAAAGTCCCGGTTTTTTATTTACTTTTACATTTACATTAGCGAAAACAATGTCAGAAGAATTTCTTGCTTTATAGTTTTTTTAAAGTTCTAGAATAGAGTCAATAATTATTGCTGTGCTCGAATTTTTTTGCAACCCGAGGAGTGATCCTAATTCGAGTATGCTGAATCCAATGGTGCTAACCGTTATACGCGTCTAAAAATAATTTGTTGCTTGTTACAAATTTTCAGAATTATAATGAACGGGTGCGCAGAAAACCCTGTATATGCAATTGTAGTAGCTTTTGTTACACTGTACATACACGGTCTGGAAGTACACGGTCTCTCTCTGTTCTGCAGTTTTCCACCCTGTCTCCTCGTCTGCGCTTTTCATCAACGCAAATATTCTTGATAAGCATGAACGGAATTTAAAGATAATTAACGATATTAAAATATGTGTTAAAGAGGTTGAAATATTTCTCTACGAAATTCGTAGTGTTCTTGAAAGTAAACTGAAGGTAGAAGATAACTCTACACCACAAATCAATTAATTGATTCCATCGTATTACACGAGGAACTTTTAAAATTGTGCTGATAAACAGTATGTTAGCATTCCTTACAAGGAAATCCCGACCCGGGGAAAATTCAAAAAAATTGAAACTTTGGGAAATATAGAACATATATAACAGATTTTCAATGTTTTCCTCAACTCATAAAAAGAAAGATAGAAGTAGGTGTAAAGAATGTTGCAGCATACATCAAGCTCTTTCAAAAAATTGACTATCTTAACAGGGTGTTCCATTAAGCCCCGCGCTTACATCGGGGTTTTTGTAACAATACAAAAAAAAGTTTAGATTAACCTTTTTGACTTTTAATTCTATTTAAAACTGTATAGGTGTTACAATATACAGGGTGTTCCCAAAGTAAATACAATATCCTTTTTTTATATCTAACAGAACTTCATGTACTATGTTATTATATATGGATATATATTATTGAATACTTATTGCAAGGAATGATCTCAATCCCCCAAAATTTAAAATAGAAATTTGAAATATTAAACCCATCAAAGTTAATGAAATTTACTGTATATCTCTACGGTATTATATTGATTAGATAACACATTGTTTTGTTTGGTAATTACATTCGAAGTTTTTATCTACTGGTGTAAACATTTTTTTAAGTCAATAATCAACCAAATGCAATGATAAATGATAACATTGCTTATATAAATTCCCCACCTGATATTAATAGTATTTGTTGTTAGATTGTGTAACAAACCTGTGGTGTTGAAAATGGTTGTCGTAAATACTTTAAATGTAATTCGCTTGCTCATGGTAACGTTTGACGTTGCCAATAACAATAATCTAACACCTGTGAATAACCACGAAGTAGAACTACACGACATAATAAAGGATATGCTTCTTGACGTTCAAAAAGACACTTCATTTTCGCTGGAAATTGACACAACACTGGAATTTTTGAATCCAGTTAGACCACATTCCGTAGACTTCGTAGATGATGAATACGCACCTACACGCGAAGAAGTTCTAGAAGCGATGGAAGCTGAAGATGAACAATGTGTTCCAGAAGAAGGCGGTATTGTCACTTTAGAATATAAAACCAAGGCTGTGGAATATTGGAAAAGTGGGAAAACGAAGCGACTTACGTTAGCAACCGTCCAAAATAAATTTCGAAAAGTTTCAACTCTCCAACAATTGTACAGGTAAACAGTGAACTCCATTTAATATAACTACGATTTGTCTTAATTTTCTTTTATTTGTTCTAGATGGGAAGAAACAGTAAACCGGGGAGGCACACGACGGGAAAAATTGCTACAAATTTCGGAATCCGTTTATAATAACTTTGTGGAGAGTATTGATAAGGGTGATATTATTCATGATTTGGACATTCAAAGATGGGCTTTGCAAGCTAATCAAGGAATACATTTAGAAAACTTTAAAGCATCCCGGCATTGGGTCTGGAATTTTAAGAAAGCATATAGAATAGTTTCAAGAAAAATAAATAAATTTATTATGCGATCATATGGTACAGATTCCGAAAAGCTAAATGAAATCGCTTCAACATTTGTTAGCCATGCAAAAGATCTCATAAAACAAGTCGGAGAAGATAATACATTCAATGCCGATGAAAGTGGCTTTAATCTGACTTCATTCTGGCCCACGTTAGCTGTGCAGGGTTCAAAAGTGTTACAGCAGTTGTGCAGTCAATATCCGCAACAACACATAGTTATACCATACTTCGCACAATATCAGCTTCTGGAAAACTTCTTTCCTCTCTATTTATTGTCATGAAAGAACAAAGTGGTAGCTTCGGTCCGCGTGTAACACAGTCTTTGTTTCAACCGTGGAATGTTTATGTTAGGGCTTCAACGTCGGGAAAATTAACAAAAGAACTGTTTAATGAATAGCTCACCCGTGTGTATGTGCCAAATGTGGGAGCTCAGAGCGTGTTATTCTGGACTCTTGGACTGGTCATTGTCCTGCTACATTGCAAAGAGTATACTATCAAGCAAACATGTTGAAATATTGACGATACCGAAAAAACTACGGCAGTGATACAACCACTAGATGTATATGGTTTCCGCATAGGGAAAAAATTTTGTAAGAAAATTTTCCGATCTTGTGCTACTGTTTGGTTATGATATTGTGTTGCATGAACGCAATAATGTTATCAACTACAGTCCCTTATTCACAACCAACTTTCGGCACCAGAGTATCACGATGTATTTGCTTATGCTTGGTATAAAAGCGGATACATTGATCAGAAACCAAATAAGTTTGAAAATCCGGTAGTTTTTGCTTTTAGACAACAGGATTTTATACATCCTGCTAGGTGTTTCATATGCGGTAGCCAGGCCATCATACGATGTGCGTGGTGCAACGAAGTCCTATGTTTTAGACATTTCTTTGAAGAATTTCATCACCATACAGAATAATTATTCAGTAGCCAGTATTTCACTACATAATAGACATGACCAAAATATGTAAAGTGTTATCTATAAACATTTCCTATATATCCTATACTTTATGACTAATCAGCAGCTAATCACATATAAATTATTTTGATGTACTTATCAATATTTGTATTGCTTAAAATGTTAAAAATATGATATATTTGTTATCGCTTAATAAAATCGATTAATTATAAGATATAACTTTGGTCTAAAATACTAACCTTTTCCTCTTACAACAGCGAGTGATTAAATCAAATTAAAGAATTGAATATTACATATGTCTTCTACATATTTCCGAAATCAATACTCTTACTGTTATTATCAAACAAAATAATGTGTTATCTAATCAATATAATACCGTAAAGATATACAGTAAATTTCATTAACTTTGCATGTGGTTTACATATTCTCAAATTTCATATTTTAAATTTGTGGGATTGAGATCATTCCTTGCAATAAGTATTCAATAAATATATACCTATATATAATAACATAGTACATGAAGTTCTGTTAGATATAACCAAGGATATGGTGATATTTACTTTAGGAACACCCTGTATATTGTAACACCTATACAGTTTTTAAAAAGAATTAAAAGTCACACAGATTATATCTTAAACTTTTTTTTGTATTGTTACAAAAACACCACAGTGTAAGCGCAGGGCTTAATGGAACACCCTGTATATATGATAGTCACATATTTTGAAAGAGCTTGATGTATGCTGCAACTATTGCATTTACACCTATCTTCTATCTTTCTTTTTACTGGAGTTGTATGGAAAAAATTGAAAATCTGTTAATTTTCGATGGGGTGTTTCACCCCTTAAAAGTGAATGTCCGCACAAAAAAAAAATTGCGTATTGCACACCTATATATGTTCTATATATCCCCAAAGTTTAAATTTTTTTTGAATTTCCGGGTTCGGGATCTTCCCTTGTTAGTAAAGGACATGGGTGACAATTTTCGAACAAAGAAAATCGGCGTGGTAGTATCTGGAAATCTAAAATATCAATTTCCTCTAATATAGATTCAACAATTAGCGCTATTCTGTTCACGATGTTCATGAATATAACAAGCAAATGATACTGTGGAAACAAACGGTATTGCAAACAACTTTAATCCGGGAATACAGCGGGCACAGTGAAGGCAATGCAAATTTGTAAATACAAACAACTACTAGCTACAATTATTTATTGCAATACCCCAAAATTCGAATAAATTCCATTAAGCTTTCGAGAGGAGCGTTAGTTGCCGTACTACATGTAGAATCCGATACGATAGTACAAATAGCCAAGTTGTAATTAATATATCCGGTTGGATAAAATGCAATTAAGAAAATTGCAAACATGCAGAACCTAAATTTCGATCCCACTCAATTATATGATCAAATTTTAATAGAATCGCTCTCGATTTCGGTCGCTTTATGAATAAGTTATTTCAATCTTATAAATACACTTTTGCTAGTGTATGTATATTGCTACAAATTATATTATTATTATTGCTATTATTATTTCTGTATGCTTTGTTTGTAATTGCCTGTATTGTTAAAGATACTACATATATGCTAAAGAATACAAAACATGTAGCAACTTAGCAAAATGAATACATTAAATAATATTGTTCGGAGAAAACAAGCTGGGCACGTGGGAGGTAAACCTAATTCAAGTATGCTGAATCCAATGACGTCAGCCGTTTTTAAAAGTTATCGAGCAATTTCAATTTAAAAATTTTAGGCCCAAAGAACCTTCTGGAATTTTCTGGAAAATCGAATCAATGGCTTTTTTGGAACCTTCCATGGACCATTCGTGAACCTTCTAGAAACTTCCATCCCCGCTACTGCCACTAAATTTTAAAGCAAATAACCCAAACCGAAGTGAATAGTGAAAAGTTCGAGATTGTTCATTGTATTGGCTTGTAAAGTTAATTAATTTTAAATATTAAAAATGTATAAATGTTCTAAATTTAATACCTTTTGTTACGTGCGTGGAAAATTTGTAATTAAGTGTTGTAAAAATGCAACTTTATTCAATGCGTATACATCTTGAAATACAAAAAAGAGCATACACATACAACTAAATTATGTAAATGCTCTCTTAAGTGACAACAAGTGAACTAACCACAACTCCATATCCTTTAAATAGGACAAGAGCTAAACCATTCCACTTCTGTTGATAATAATAATTGCATTATTACTAACGTGTCCTGAATATTTAATGTAAAAGCACTTAGAACGCTGCGTTACAATGATAATGTTTTTAAAATTCCTAGGAAATTTAAAACGTTTAAATTATATCCGTACGTTACACATGCACTAGCTAGATATATGTATGTATTTTCCCCATTGCTTTTATCTTTGTTTTTTTTATAGTTGCTTCTCTTTCTTCCCTTTTACCTCGGTACGGAGCATTGTTAAAACAAACCATCAACGGAATACCTTGTATTCAAATGACTAATTTATAGACATGATCCTTGAGTTGTTTAATTAAAATTCTGGGCTTCTATCGGTTAAGTGTTGGTATGTTTACACATACGTTGCGCTACAAAGCGCGATCTATGTTTGTTTGTGGTCTGCCTGATAGATTAGTTTAGAATTAAATTGTTATCAATCTTGTTTAAGCTTAACTCAGAGAACTAGTAACACAAAAGGTATCATTTGACCTATTTGAACAATTTCGTTTTATACGGTACCTACTAAATATAAAATGGAGATGATTTAGTCGCTATTCGCTATCTTATCTTACCATTTGCATTGTTTATTTTGGAACTTGTTACAGGGGATGCTGTAAGGCTAATATCTGCGATATTTATTCGACAATATATGCAATATCATCCCCTATATTGGTGCATGATGTCACCTTAGGGAAACATTAGTTAAACAATTTCACTTCCTGGTTTAATCAAAAAGTCAAAAAGGATATATTGAAAGATTAATACAGCGGGTTATTTCTTTACTTCACTATCGCACTTACAACTATTTTAATAAAGTTTCTATAGCTAAGCAATCAACTTCAGCATTTTCGCAAAGTTCTTATTCATTCTTTATCGAAAATAACCACAAAACTTGGAATGTAAAATGTAAGACTCTCTTTCGTAATTGTATATAAGGGTTAAAACATTGGTAGCTTTCTACTGACAGCAACCGGCTCCTCCACCAAAACCGCAAATTTTATATTGCAACAAAAATAGTCTATTATTACAATTTCCAGATATTAAGCTTCATGGAACCGACATCAATGTCATAGAACAAATTATTTGCAATGATGTGTTCAACGCGATTCGTATCAATTTTTTATTTTGCAGCTGTTTCAAGAACTTCAGAAAAATTCAATCACTTTAGGTACAAATTTTTACGGCCCTCTTATATCTCGGTATCCGGATGAGCTAGGAGGTTAAATGTAGGTCCGTTGGAAAGCTCTCGGCGAGCGCTTTAAAACCAAAAAAAGTTTAGAAAAGAAGATTCCTGTTTTTAACTTTGAAGCTCTGTAGCTCCCAAAACAAAAAAGCTAAGAGGTTCTGCTTGATCACAATCGATTCAGCGGACAAGCCCGTCAAACACGAGAAATCAGACGAAAACTAGAGCGATGTCAATTTTGGGCCTCGTTCTGACGCCGTTTTCGGTGGTTCAAAAAACAACAAACGCCCATAACTTGCGAACGGTTGGTGCAATCAAAACAAGTACTGATATCGTTTCGATCTACGTCGAAAATGTTTGGTATAAACTTCAAAGCCAATGTTCGATAAGTTCGAGTTTACTTCAAATTAGATACAAGAAGGTTTCAGCTTAAACTGTTAGATTAGAAGGAAAATAATTTTTGTTCAATTTTATTGCTGCGCAAAAAAAGGCAGACGTCATTCTACGCAGAACCAGTGATCTGTCAATAATTTGTTTACTCCGCGAAAACTAGTCAAGGAGATAATGAATGCAGAATTAAAGAAAGAGGAGTAAAACAACCTGGCGAATGAGCTACGTCTCATATCATAATAAAAAATAAAAAAAGAAATGAAAAGATGTAAGATTTAGACGCAGAATCAAAACGGAGAAAAACATAATAACGCTAATTTTGAAAAAAGCATAGAGACACCATTGAGATGAGTTCTAAATTAACTGGACTTAACGCGCCTTTTTTGCTTAAATTCGCTGTATTTTTTACTGATAATCTTTTCAGATTACAAATTGATTTACCCAATTCTACAGTTAAGAAGGATTATTTAGGGAGATGTTTCTTGGTACTAAAAATATATTTAGTAACAGAGTTACATTTAAATTATGCCTTTTGTCTAAAGAAATAGTTTTACACAGGTTTGCTTCAATTACAATTCAAAAATGAATTAAAAAGAATGGAGAAATGATACAGCTCTACAGTGTGTGTTAAAAATTGGCGAATTGGTAGAAAATTAGAAACGAGCAACCTTTCGTTTGATATTTTCCAAAAAAAATTGAAAAGTAATGGCATAATTTTATGGAATAAATTTCAAATTTCATCACCCAGGATTTGCAACAATGTTGTTTGAAATTTTGAGGTTCCAAAAACTAAATATTGCGCAGCTAATGCTATTTTATCTCTAACACAACGCTAAACGTAGTAATTTTCCTTTTTACAAACGGTAAAAGATCGCTGTCATTGAATACTATTTATGCACATAATTATTTTCCTATCTACTAAATGGAAAATGCTACGTACAGTTACGTATATACCCCCACTCCTGGTAAATGTAAATCTGGACAAGTTTTATACGCAGATCCTAAAATTACATTAGTTCAAATGGGACAAATATATGTATATACCAATAAAATACGTGATCTAGATAGCTAAACAATTTGTTTTAACAAGGTTTTGCCGTATATACTAAATAAAAGCAGCTATATTGTTAAATTAATCCTAGATTACACCCAACAACTTATTCAAATTAGTTAAATTTCGAACATACTTTGATTTTTACAGTTAGCTGCGAGTACGTTTGATAAAATCAAGGTCTGGGCTTTGTGGTGAAGTGATAACTTTGCTGATAAATTCTCTTTCCGTTTAATTCACTTATGTGGAAAGCTTGTGTGTTGATTTTATCAAAACCTTTCAGCGTTGATAATTTATCAATTGATATAATGTAATGTGACAAAGTATTAAGAGGGCTGGGACCTAAAGAACAAATACGCACTGTGAATGAGGCGAAGATTTGACAGGATAGAGCTGAACACACTTCGAAAATGTATTCCTTTCCTAGGCAGAGATGAGGGTAAGAGACAACGCCAAATAATACCACCTCGTATTTCCGATTTAGTGCCAATATTGGTCCAACATTTGTCTTTTACTTGAATCTTCAAATTACGACTGACTTATATGGGGATGAATTCATAATAACTTCAGAATTATTAATTAAACTTGTTAGTATGTGTAAAACCTTTTACCTCTTATTATAATTTACTCTTTTAACACAGTTTTTATGACTCACATCACCTTTTTTTTTGTATGTACGATGTTTAAAGTGGCGAAAATATGTATTAAAAGCAATGAAACAGCGAAAGTTGTATTAAAACTTTTACATCTTCCATCTTTTTTTCTGTACGGCGAATGCTTTTAAGGGTTAAAAATTAATTTGTGAGAAATGGAAGTTGTGTACTGCGGTGGAATTTTTAAAAAACATTATTCACTTGAAACGGTTCTCACCCATTATGTACGAAAATTGTTAAACAAGTTTCCTTCTGCCCCAGATTCGCGCCGCGGTGTTGGAGAACTTTTTAAAACGTTCTAAATTCGCATGCAGTTTTCCATTTTCGAAACAAAATATCCCTGCAGTGCTTTGCGGAAACTATTTTTTGGCTCGGCCAAAGTTTCAAATTTGTCGACGTGAACATCTAGGAAGTATTTCATAAAAGATATATAAACTTGTTCTACGGTTTCTAATGCGATCCGTTGTATTTTTAAGACGTAAAGAAACCCTCTCAGATTCACTCAATTCGTTTCTTTTTATAATGCAATATAACATCTCTCACCTCCACAATACAATGTGAGAAAGATGTCAAATTTCATTTGGTATCATATTAAGTTACTCACATTGTATGACAAGTTGAAATTAAATGAAAATTGAGGGTTTTAAAATAAAAGAAAAAGATGACACAAAAGACAGCTGGAAGAAATATTTTCTAAATGAGATTTTACAACTCAATAAAGAAAGGTCAAGTCTTTATTGCAGGAAACAGGTAGATAAGATTTACCACTTTTACTGGAGTCCTATATATAGGGTGAGCCAGGAGGAAAAATAATTCAGAAAAACTCAGATGTTATTTGCCGATTTTTATTTGTTTTTAAGTTATGAGGTGTATTAAAATTCCTGTCACATATTGCTTTAATCATTGCATTTTTTAAAGTAGGTATTCAAGAATACCGCCATGTATTCCTTTTCCTTGAACCGATCCCATAAAGAATAGTCCTATGGTGTAAGGTCTTGTATACAAATACTGCCCCACCTGACGAGCGAAATGTACAGGAGCTCGATATTGCATTATGATATTCAGACGAACATCCTGTAGTAGTCTTTCCAATTCATTTTGTAAAAATTGAAGAACTAGTCTCCTATATAGCGTAGCTTGTAGGTGATGTGCACACTGTAGAGACTCTGAGAGATACATTTTTATCCGTAGTTCTCTGGAAACCGTTGACGAAATTCCATAACAACAGCCGTAGTATTCCAATTACAAAAATCATAACTAAATACCACATTTAATTAGCATACTCGAAAATTAAAACTCTGAAAATGAATGTAAGACTTTCAGAAAGAATAAAAACAAACAAAAAGATCCGATTCTTAATTACCCGGCCACCTACAAAGAAAATATTTGCACCTTCAAAACCTTTTTAAGAAAAGTATTTTGCTCCCAGCCAAACGCAAACACAATAAATCTTAATCTTCGAAAAAAATCTCTTAATGAAAAATAATGATTCAGCCGTGGCAGGGATTGTTATAGCATAATTAATCATCTATAAGAAATCCGTTCAACAACTTTGAACTAATTAAATCACGTCATGTAGTACTTGAACAAGAGACGAGATTGCCGCAAAAAAATTCGCCACCATTATAACTGGATAGGTAAAGGGGTAACAGAGAAGGGTTATCTTTTATAAATTTACATGATCCTAAATTTATTCCCCAGTCGCTATTCTTCGTGATTACACCTTCTTTTTCTCTTGAAATTGTAACAAAGTCGAAAATATTGTTTATTTTACATTAGTACTTGCATAAACGTTTGACCATACGTACATATATATACAGTGCGGACCTAAAGTGTCTCCTCTCCCCATGCTAACTTTTGAACGACAGAAGCTAGCGTTTTTAGAAAAAATGGATCGATTTCCGATATATACCGATTAGATTTTTCCATGCAAAGAAACTTATAGGAGTGTAGAAGAATGGATTCCCGTATATAATAAATGAGTAGATCATTTATTGACCCCGATGAAGCTTTAAATAAAAGCGAAATATTGGTGAAATTTTAAAAGAGTTACATTTTTTGAAACCTGGTCGTCATCCCGACAGTTTAGAACCACGTGTTAGTTCCTAACGACCGCCATACTTCTTGGTGATTTAAGAGAGTAAGTTCCGCTACACATACAAGGTGGTGTCCAAACGTTCTCTAAATACTAAAACTTATATACCCCGTAGGGCTGTCACCTTATGTAGATAAACGGTCCCAAAATACGACTCTGAGCCACGACAGATATAATAATTTTAAGATATTTATTTAATGTGCATAAACTTAAATAGATCTCAGCTTTTTATTTGATATACAAATAAAGCACCTATAACAAAAGCTCTAAAAACAAGCTTTAATCAGCAACACAAACAAGGGTAAACAGGGGTTACGTTTATATCCGTCTCTCAGCCAGGGTATTACGTAAAATGCATTATTTTATTAGGGAAACCAGCGCTGATCTCAGTGATTTCGCGAGAAAATAACATTTTTGCATTTGGAGAGCGTCCTTTAATTTCGAATCATTAAACAACTTGCAAAGGCTCAAATACACATGAAATATACATACACAAACATATATAGACGATTATCTATAGAGCGGCGCTACTAATTTTTTTTTTAATTGATCACCGTGTATACTGTATCATATATTTTGCACTACGTTAATTAATTCTTATGCTTTTAGATACACAAATATGCAATTTTTTAAAAATATTCTGATTTTATACGAAAATAATAATATCAGAGCTCAATAGCGCCTTCTAGTGGGCGATTTAATATTTTTCATATTTTTTTCTTTAGAAATACGCACTTCAATTCAAGAATTTAATGATGTATGATGTTATTTATCGTTATCTCATATTTATTTTTTCGCTTTCAAGGATAATGTCTCCCACTGTATTCACACCTTCAAGAAAAGCTGTTTACGTCGATTTAAAGAAAGCCTTATCCAGGAAACGTATTGCATAATGAAAAGATTCCGAATAATTATCGTTTAGAGGTCTGCTCGAATGGAAATCAAAACCAATTGTCACGCAATGATAACCAAACCGGAGATCGTTAGTGGATTGCGTATTTAAGACGAAAGATACGACAAATACGTCCATACGATATACTAGGTTCGCCCCGAGAGTCCGTGCGAGAGAGAGGCACCACTTGTACGAATAATTCCGATGAAACCGATATTGAATTCTCATCTTTCGTGTCGCAAAAGCTAATGACTAGTCATTATATGAGGAAAGCTCCGGATATTCGCTTTAAACAGTATCATATGCCTACACGATGCTACGATCTATTATCACCAAAATGAGTTTCATTACTGTAAATTCCACCTCTAAAGTAATTGCCTCAATTAGGATGGCTTTATACCTTTCTTCAATTCTCTACACCGTTCTGAATTACCGATGTTTAACCATTTAGCGTGACCAAAAGGTACCTCGTTACGATGACCAATCTCTTAAAAAAGGAGAGGAAACCGGAAAAAAAATCATTTACAATGAAATTTAGTAGGTCAAAAGAATCTAACGGTCACACAAAAACAGTCACACAATTGAATTTCTGGTAAGATTTTATTACATTCAAGGTAGTTGAGTAAACTAAAAAAAGTTAATATTAACCGAATACAGTACCGTACCTCAACGTGTAACTCACACCAATAGTTACAAAATTAAAACCTAATTATGAAATTAATGTTTATAACTTAAAATTAAATAACACATGCCTATTTTGATCTTATAATTAAACCTCCTGTCTTCCAAAATATAAAACTGAAGGGTACAAAGGTTACCAAGAATGAGTGTGGTCTTAAAGCACTACGAGTTTGGAAATTGTCCGAGGATAATCATTTGATATTGCATGCCAGCGTGAACGAGATTTAATTCCAAGATTTAGGGGTGGTGGAGTGGAATTTTACGGTTGCGGTTAGCTGAAATTCACAAACAGCCGAAATTATAGTAAGACATTCGACGCTGGTTATCACATATTAAACCTCGCATATCTTATACAAATACTTCCAGATTAAAACAAAACCCGGGTTACATTTTGACGCAAGAATACGACACGAGAATTATATAAACGGAAGCAGAAATATAGGTCTGGAAGCGTTGCTATATATGCATACATTTAATTTGAGTATTGCCTGCTTACATTGTATTGCAAACTAGATTGTGCTATTTCATCAATACTTTGAGCTATATAAGATCTATTTATTGAAACGTACGTCATAGATGTCTACAAATGAAAAGTCACTTTCATAAATTTAAAGAAGAATAGACAATGACAAATGAAAATGGAACAAAGTATTATAAACAAAATCACTTTGAGGCTGGTGCTAGGGCACAAAGATCTAATACTACTGACCTAAGGGTCTAGATCTAACTACACTGAGAAAAATCGCCCAATTAAACTGCATCGATGTTTTTTGGAACAATAACCGATTTTGTCGACCTTCACGAAATTCATCACTGATGGAAGCATGACTACGACGAAATTTCTTCTCCCAAGTAAATTTCTTCTTCCCTATTTGTGTAAGTTGATTACTGGACTACACAAAGTGTTATTAAAACGAAATCCTTATGAAATATGTATCCAATTTCTGCTTTATTAAAAATATATATTTGCTGTTTCATTTGACAATTATCCAACAGTTTCTCAGTGTAAGACTGCATTGGTGGAGCCATGACACTGGATTGAAACACCACAAACAAATGATGAGAAGACCCTCCAAACAATTCACTGCTACATACTTGCACTGAACAAACAGCAACTTAGGACAGCGGTACATGGTAGTTTGAAAGAACAACTGCACAAGAGGCTCTATAAAGGTCCCCAGAAGAAACCGCCTCTCATGTTATTTATGTTACCAACATAAAAAATAATTTAAAAAAATATTCTCGATTACGTTTTCTGACGATTATATTGTAGTATAATATATAAGATAATATGCAAGCAAATACATGTTTTGGGTCTACTAATTCTACCTGTGTTTATATTTTTAGCTCTGCTTGACATTGCCACCAAGTTAAGCCACTCCAATTGGTTCTACCGTTGGGTTTTGTCGCACACTATTTACGGTTGCCAGTTGCGGTGCGAATCTTGAAAGTTTTATTGATTGACTTCACCCCCATTTAACACTGCCCCAGCTATCTTCACCGCAATAAAACAGTTGGCATATTTTTTTTTATTCCACATTCAATTGCCACAATGGATTCAGTAGACCGTGAAGTCTGCAGAGGTTATGAATGAACCGTTTAAAAACGGTAGAGCCCGCGATAGCGAGTCGCGAACCTTTTCAAATCGCCTAGGGCCACCCAAAAATGGTGTAAATGAGACGAGCTAGCCAGATAAAATCAATGTCCTGTTTCGATATTAAAAAATAACGTTTATTGCGGCGCGATAACGCTTAAATGTGTATAGAGATTGCTTTCTCGGTTCGAGAAGCTAAAAATCGTCGATGTAGCAGTTCTTTCCGCTAAGATATATACGATTTAGGACCTAGATTGTACCAGAGAGACTCTGAAATGTATTGAAGGGACGTACAGAGAAATAATAGTTTGGTATTCAATTTTACTGCAGTGAATACAAAAGAGAAAAGATAATTTTGTATTAACTATATCTAATTATTATTTGTAAGAAGTTCATAGTGTTATAAATAAATTACTGGATAGTACTGAAATAGAATAATTAAATTCAGGTTGTTTATTACAATCATTTGCATAACCACATTCGTATAGCAAAAACAGATATTAGATTTTGTAGCTTTTTATGTTCTAATTTCTTTACTGTATCTTCTGTGTACAGAATTTCCTAATCACGTGGTTATTAACTATTAAAGAAAAATGTTTTTCAAATAGTGGTTTTTCAATAAACTTTACTTATTAAAGAAATTGCAAGAATATTGTGTAGAAAAATGTACTGTATTAATGCATCTTACTACAGTGTTTGTTGTATGTAAATAAGTGTATATCAAGATGGCGGACAATGTGGATAGTGTCTTGGGTATGCACATTAAAATAGACATAAAATCAGATTCCAAAGTTTTATCGTGTGGAAGTGTGAGCTGTACCAGGTTTATACATTACATTGCACGCCCTACAAACCTACAGGAATAAAATTCCGGAAACATCTAAATCAAACGTTAAAGGTTCTACACCAAATGTGTTGCAAAAAAAAAACAAACAAGATGGAAGAGATGAACCTGGGAACATTGCTGAGGTTAGTCACATACTGAACAAGTTAAATAGTTTTCAATTAATAATCGATAATTTATCTAAACAAATTGTTGATTCAAAAACAACTATAAAGTGCAAATGGAGCTTCACGCACCATTCAAAAAAAAAAAGCCTGCAAATCCTACTGGAAACACACCCAAAGCAACGCAAAAGAAATCTACAAACACTATTGATGCAGCAAAAAATGACATTGCGATCTCAGGCAATAGAGGACGCAGCCGCGATAAATGCTTCTAAATATTCGGAAGAAGTGTATAACGAAGAACATGACCCAAAAGAGAAACCAAATACGAAAAAGTTATGAAAAACACCGAGGTCAACAACTCGGTTACTATAATACGAAAAAGAACTGTTAGAGGAAAAAGCGTAAATACTACACTTACAACAGTCGAAAATCGGAAATGGATTTTCGTATCTAACTTTATAAATTCTACTAATGAAAACGACATTAAAAAACATCTCGAATCTAATGGTATAACTGTACAAGAATGCCATAAATTAGAAATTAAGAATGTCAATATTGCGGCGTTTAAAATTGCAATAAATGACAATTTAGTAGAAAAATATTCAATGAGAATATATGGCCAGCAAATGCTATAATAAAATTCTACAAAAATTTTCGGAATCGAGCCTCATTACAAACGAAATAAGTAATAGACATTTCGAAAATAAATACCCAGAAAATCAAAAAATTACTGTTTTGCATCAAAATATACAAAGTATGTATAATAAAATTGATGAGCTATTACTATTCTTAGAGTGTGACACGATAGACATTTTAAATCTGACTTAACACTGGCTTAATTCAAACCAATTACTTTCGTTAAAAGTGGATGGCTATAAGATGGCTTCTTGCTACTGCAGGTCTCTAAAAACGCACGATGGATCGTGTATTCTGGTGAGGGAGAACATACCGTTCGTGGAATTGGATGACCTGAAAGAAAAAAGCAGAGAAATGATATTAGAATGCAGTAGTATTAAATTGACTGAAACAAACATTATAATAATAAACATATATAGACCTCCTTCTGGTGACATAGAAGCGTTTTTTTAAATCCTGGAGGAAAACTTGAATGTATAATAAAAACCATGCATTTATTTAATGTGATTTTAACAGGAGATTTTAATATAAACTTCACCGAGACCAACAATGCAAACACAAAACGAATGCTAGACATTCTACAAAACTAGAGTCGTACAAAACTCATCCACTTGCATTGACAACATATTCACAAGCATCGCAAATTATAGAAGTGATGTAATATATTCTGCATTTTCAGACCACCTCGCGCAGAGGCTTGTGTTCGCTTATCAGGGTGTTTTGGGAAGAATGGGAAGAATGGAGGGATGGAGAGGGGAGAAAACCAAGAACACTAGTCTGGTACACAGATGGGTCCAAAACGGGCACTACATCTGGCGTTGGTGTATATGAGGAAAACCAGGATACAAAGTATGTGTATCACTTGGGCGATACACCACGGTATTTCAAACAGAAATATATGCTATACAAACCTGCGCGTGGGAGAGTCTGCGTCGGCGACCGCAGGGTGAGACGATGTGCATTCTCTGACAGTCAGGCAGCCTTAAAGGCACTAGCATCTTATCGCATAACCTCCAAACTAGTATGGGAGTGCCTGCAAACCCTAATGGCTCTGTCTAAACACAACAAGGTCACACTGGTGTGGGTGCCAAGGCACAGGGGCATAGCGGGCAATGAAATTGCAGACCAGCTAGCGAGGGAAGGTTCAAAAATGAATTATATATGCCCTGAACCGGGTCTAGGTATTACCAAGAGTGCAGTGCGTGGTGCAATTAATGAGTGGATTATAACACAACACCAATTAAATTGGAAACATGCAGCTGGACAAAAGCACAGCAAACGGATGATGGGAAGACCGTCGCAACATCTGACTACTGACCTGCTTGAATTAAACAAGATACAGCTTAGAGCAGCAACATGTCTATTAACAGGACATGGCTGTTTGAGAGGCCACTTGCAAAAGATGGGGATCTACAAAGATGAGCCCTTATGTAGACTTTGTAATGAGGAGGAGGAAACAGCCTCTCACATTATTTTCGAATGTGCAGCGTTAACTCAACGCAGATTCGCTATGCGAAGCACAATTGAACTACCAATGGAGAAAGATTTACTACATAGGCTGTTAAACCTGATTGCGGGAACTAACCTGTTTAAGTAAAACAAAACTGAAGCAGGAATAATACAATAAGCTATTAAGCTTCAGTGTTAGGGATGTAAAGACCAGCCCTGCTCTGGTAGAAAATCAATCAATCAATCAACAATGCAAACACAAAACGAATGCTAGACATAATTTGCAACAAACCATATTTGTGGCAACTAGAGTCGTACAAAACTCATCCACTTGCACTGACAACATATTCACAAGCATCGCAAATTATAGAAGTGATGTAATATATTCTGCACTTTCAGACTACCTCGCGCAGAGGCTTGTGTTCGCTTATCAGGGTGTTCGTGCGAACCAGAGTTGTGGGCAGTCAGAGAGGAGGGTACTTTCAGAAGAACGAATGTCTGAGTTCAAGGAAATGCTGCTGAGTGTCGACTGGCAAAACATTGATCTCGACTATAGCCTGTTCAATGAAACCATGCAAGGTCTAATAGACGCAACTTTTCCTGTGAAGGCGCAAACCACAAAGACTTCTAAAACTTCAAAACACGGGATGACGCCTGAAATAATACATAAATGCAAACAAAAGCGTATTCTGTATGAAGATGCACTAAACACTAAAATAGACTACGAAACGTATAAAAAATACTCAAGAAATCTAAAAATGAAATACAGAAAAAAAAAAGAACTACATTTCAAACTTTATAGAAACGGCTAGTAACAAAACGGCAGCCACTTGGAAAGTAGTTAAAAAGGTTACCAATAAGGGTAGCAGGAATAAATTTTGCGTAGATGAGATTAGAAAAAGTTTGTCAATGGTGAATAACACCGATTGTCTCTCACATGTTAACAACTAGCTAATAAAAATGTGCGAAAACTCGGACAATTATATCGAAGTCAATATGAAAATGATCAAATACATTGATCAAACTGTGTTTTTACATCCAACGTCACCTTACGAAATATACAATATAATTCTGAATCTGAAAAACACAGATTCGGTAGGACATGACAACATACCAACTAAACTGTTAAAGTATTGCGCTGCTGATCTTGCCATACCTCTAGCAATACTTATTAATAAAACTATAGAGACAAGCGTATTCCCTGATATATTGAAGCGATCAACTGTCACGCTGATACACAAGTAAGGCAGCAAAAATGATATGGGAAACTATAGACCAATATCTTTATTGTCTAACATTTCCAAAATTTTTGAGAAAGTCATTTACAACAGACTATATGCCTTTATAGAAAAAAATAAAATCCTCAATATAATGCAGAATGGTTTTGTTAAGGGTAGGTCCACCACGAGAGCAATTTATCAGACAATAAAGGATATTTTGGAGGGAATAAACAAAAATGAATATACTGTTGGACTATTCCTGGACCTAACTAAGGCTTTTGATAGCTTGATTCAATGGGTATACGCGGGAGTGGCCTGAAACTAATTCAGTCTTATCTGTCTGATCGCCAACAGAGGGTTTCTTCGGAAGATAATACGGGAAAACCTATTTATTCCAAATGGCAGAAGACCGAGCGAGGCATAGCTCAAGGCTCGATACTCGGCCCGCTCCTGTTCCTGCATACATTAATGAGCTGCCACACCTGGTTCAGCACAACACAGTATTATATGCGGATGATACATCTGTTATAATAAAAACAACAATAGGGTGGAACTGGAGAACGAATTATGTAGGACACTGGTCGCTTTTGACAACTGGTTCAGTCAAAATAGCTTACAACTAAACATACTTAAGACATCCGTTATGCACTTCAGCTACTTCAAACATCCTCTGCGATTTATATATAACAACAGCATATTTACCACTGACGAGGAAGCCCCTCTCCTGGGGCTACAGATGGATTCCCAACTCAACTGGAAATCTCACGTGCCTCGTCTGGCTTCCAAGATCTCCACTTTTAATTATGCGTTACGAATAATATCACAGTACGTAACGTCGCAAGCCAGTTTGTCTGCCTATTACGCGTACGTGCATTCTAGGGTTCGTTACAGCGCTGTTTTTTGGGGAAACTCTGTTGACGGTGCTCGAATTTTTTTATTACAGAAATCGTGCATACGAAGTATCTGCCATCTGAAAAGGAGTGAATCCTGTAGAGACAGCTTCAAAAGACACAATATACTTACCTTGCCGGACTGTTCGTGTACGAGTGTGTTGTTTCGCCAAAGAAAACTATGAATTTTTAAAAGACCAACAGATTAATCATGGGTATACTACACGCGGTTATACAAATTCCAATATACTGTTGCCGCAAACGACTAAAGCTTTCCAAAAGTGTCACACATCAAATTGTGAAAGTATATAACCACTTACCAGTATCCATAAAAACACTAAACATCCACAAGTTTAAAACAGATCTTCGCCGTCTACTAACAGAAAATTCCATATATACCATTAATGACTTTTTTAACATAAAATTTTAAATTGTTTATGTGACAAGTTAATTTCTATATGTAAACTTTTACTAATTATTCGACGTGTTCTATACATTGCGATGTAATGAAGGAACAAATATATTATTAATTAATAACATACGCGGTATTGCATGTATTACTGAATTATTATCAAATTCATAAATAATTAACCAAATTCACCTAGTAAATTTACAATAGCAAACAATACATTTAAAATGTTACTATAAAGCTTGTACAATCAAACGCGATTTAATAAAAAGACACACAGTTTGTTGTGTGACAACATAATCTGCTAAACCATTATAACAATTTTGTAGTAATTTTTCAAATATATTGCCTTTGTTCCTGTATGTTACACAAATTGTTGGGCAGAGTTTTACAATTATTTGAATGTTTCCAACAATTTTTTTTCAGCGACAAAACTAAAACGCAGACCCCAATAAAAATCATTTTATAACATTATAGTAATGAAAAATGCAATGTAAATTTTAAAAATCACTAACATAGAATGAGATTCAAACTACTTACATTTGACAACCCTAAATACACAACTGATATTTTACTGCGATCTTAACGAATTTGATTGTAACCTTTCATACAAAAAATATTTTTTCTGACCTTGTTTCCCGAAACTAAGTATTCTTGTGATTACTGTGAATGAAATGAGTACATGCCCTAAATCTCCAGGTAATTCTAGCTTGTAAATAAATCTTAACATGCAATTTTGAAAATTCATACAGTGTTTCAAGAACGACTAATAAAATTTCTCATGTATGTACGTATAATACAACCACATAGCGGGGTCATTGTTAGCAAGTGAATAAGGGGCGAATATCTTAAACATAAGACTGTAAAATAAATTTATAGACGGTTATTAAAGTTTTTATGACTACAGTTACTCTAACTTCACCATTTTATATTTTTAAATGCGGACTGCTGAACACTCAACAATGGTAGATTTTCGTTCCGTATTTTATATATTTTAAATATGAACGATTTTGCCTCCGAATTCAATAAAATTTGGTCGACTTCACCCACGGCTCTTTGCTACTTCGATTTTACGTTTTCTCTCAGAAGAAAAAAAATATATTCAGCATGTGTGAAAAATAAAAAAGAAAACTGCGGACTGTGAAAATTGCTAAAATAATTTAAACGATTTTTTCGCTTCTAGCATATCGAGCAAGAGACAGCGGCGCTAGGAAACGCTTGTAATTATGTCTAAAAACTTCTGGTAAAAGGGAATTTAAACAAGAAGTTGTCGCCAAGTTTCGGATGTTGGAAATGTTAAGATTCATATCTAGCGTAATGTATATCTGGATGTTTGTTAAACCTGGTTACAAGTTGGTGACATTCTGTTCATATTTAACTTGAAATGAAATTATACAACCAGCAGTTACCAACGAAGTGGGAGGAGACATAAATAATTATACGGGAATATTCTAATGGGACTGCTAAATGAACAAATTATGTATAAATGTTCTTTTAAGTATAAAGAAGTAAGTTTTCGAACGTAGTTCGAACGTAATTTTAGTATAAACACAGCATGATTTTTTTTTGCTTGCATAAACAACGATATTGTTTCTTTTTTAGTAAACGAACACGGTATTAACATCACAGATCTACTCCTAGTGAAAGCCTATATGAAATCCCGAAAGACGGAGTACTCATAATTTTGACAGATACAAACTTCTTCTTTGGTATTAGCTATGAAAATCAGTTTTCTATTCATAAAGAAAGCAAAGGATAAACTAACGAAACTCCCAGTATATCAAGTAATTTCTAATTTACGCAAAAATTTCAGCAACAATGAAAATAACTTTGAAAAATATCCATTGTGCTTTCTCGCTCGTTTCGCTTCCTGTTTCTTCCAGAAATTAAATATGTTAAGCAGGCCTAAGGATACTAATTGTGAAAATCTTATCTTGTTTCCGTTCTTTTGTTTTCATTTAGGGCAATTAATATGCTTCCTATTACGCAACACGAATATAATGTTGTTTTTTTTTGCGTTTAGCACCTTCTCAAGTTGGAGAATTATTTCTCAAGATTATTAATCACTTTTTCCTCTCAAATCTTGCTTATTTGGAGCTAGAATGCTATCAATTATATTCTAAAATACTATTTTAGCAGTAACAAATAAAACACAACTCTCGTTAAATAACAAAAAGTATTATTCTTTTCGGAATCTGTTTTGAAATTCTTGATTCATAAATTCTACAATTAGAAGTCCGTTTAAAGATTTCCGGAAAATACGTTTTATTGATCTTTTAAATGAAAATCGGAGTATAGAAAAAATTTTCACCAGGGTAAATTAAGAAAGTTACAAAATGGATTAGTAAATATTTTCCCGACTCAGAAAAACACTTTTCACTTCACTGCCTTTTAAGACAAATTCTAGACAACGAATTAGACGTTGTCTGCCAAAAAAACAACGAAATTTCTACAATAAGTGCTCACAACACCTGCCACAACTACAAGTAGTAAGATGAGCACACTTAAGCGTTTTAAAAACTATGTGAGGAATTCTATGACAAGTGATCGATTAACAGAAAAAGAATTATTAAGTGAAATGTCTAATAATAAACATTTTTAATAAGATGAAAGAAAGACGAATATATGCTTTCCCACTGCTAAATACGCAATATACTGTATCTATATACAGTGTGTTCATTTGAAAATTTCCCAAATGGCCTAGATCCGAAACCAATAAAACTATTAAAAAATACAAAAATAGGTTAATTTTTGTTTCGAGGGGGAACCATTTTGATTAATATGTCATGATACTAAATATACCCCCTTAAGCTTGTCCACTCCCCAACATAAAAATCTTAAATGGGATGATACCATCTATGACACATCGTTGGAAAAGTATTTTCATTCAATAGTATATCTTAATTTCACATTTGGTCAAGTTCTGAGGATTATAACTAGAGCGGGCCAAGAACGCCACGCGCCAGGTTCGCAATCAGGCTGCCGGGCGCATATATGTATGTAAACATAGGTAATTTAAATATGTAAAAAGGACGAGGACCAAAACCACTGTCTATTACGTCGTGAAGAC
>JAROYF020000014.1:1492966-1509815 GCA_029619325.2 Dynastes grantii | reverse complement strand
TATTATACTGTTTTTGGGACGGCATGAGAATAACTACTCGCGCCACGTGTCGCCAGAAAATGTTTCAGTTGCTGTTTTTGAAGATTAGTAGCATAAATTGAGAGATGTAAGAGCAATATGGCCAAGAGTAAGAAGCGTTATTGCTTTCATTTTTCTAATACTGTTTTTGCCGATAGCGATTCCATCAATTTTCTGTCTTGGTTATTATTTCTATGCATTGTTTTCATGTGTACTTCTACATTAAGTCCACTTTTGTTTGAACGTTATTCTGTAGATAACCTCTACTTTTACCCTTTTTAAAAATCACAAGCAATGCGAAAATTTTTTTGCGTTTTGTCGTACTGTTTTAAACAAGGTAAGCGGAATTGATAATGTGCATATAAATAATGTGCATTTCAAGAATTCTAAATAAAAAGAAAATGAAGCTATTGATTTATGAACAATACCTAAAGGCATTCTGGAACTAAGAAAACTATTTACTTCCCTTAAGAAAATATTTGAAGAAAGCAAATTTTCGGCAAGATTTCCTTGAATCAAATTAATAAATGTCTTAAGCAAAGAAATACAATTATTTCATTGCATTCTCTTAATCGGAGAAAGAAACGTTTGTCTGAGTGTAGCGTGTAAGACATTTAAGATATAGGCCGATACACGGCGGGATTTTACAAAATACTGAAATTATGTCAATTATTATTGGGAAAAGTCATTAAAATTTATCGCACAATTTCCAATGCTTTAAATTAAATATTTGATCTTCTTATTATATTTTTTGATTCTATTCACCCGTGCCTATTGAAATTTCGTCTTCGTTAATAATGTTTTCTGGGAATATAAAAATTCCTAAAATAAGACACGCAGAAAAAAGCTGACGACTAGTTGGCTATGGAATCAGACATGACATCCCGAAGGTATAAGAGGCAGCGCGTCGTAACGCGTAGAATACTAAACCAAAGATCCGACCTTATACGATTTGCATAACGACATTTTATTATGAAAGAAGAAAGGACAAATTCACAAACATGCTCTATTCTTTCGCATCCGGTCCTTGAAAAACTCTCGTATCGTAACAGGGTTTCAAAGGACGTTATTTTTGCATTAATTACTTGATTACATGTGTTTTCCAAATCAACGAATCTTGAAAATCATTCAAAAGTTAATGTTGACGAAGAATTGGAGGGGAAAAAATTTAATGGGGGGTTTTTATTTGTAAATTGCGTTACGTCAATATCGCACATCCATTGGGAATATAAGAACGGAGAAACATAAAATACGTCAAAAGATAAATGAGGCATTAACATTTTACTAACTGTGGGAAAAACTTTTCCTCAAGTTCTCTTTTAAACTTGTTGTATTCTTTCCACATTTCGAACAATCTGAAGGGAAATATAAATTGATCATATTAGAACGTCGACGATGAAAACCTTTTCAATACAGATTGTTGTTAAGAAGCTAAAGTAGAATAACACCTACGTACCTGCGCTCAATATAAATTAGCTATAGAAACAGTAAATCGTAATAAAAATTGAAAAGAATAAAGGAAAAAGGGTTAGGAGGCTAAAAATTAGAAAAATAAATATAATCACAGTCAGGAGGTTATTAAAACAACTATGAATCCTATTACTAAGTTGAAACTAGTAAAATATTGTAGACAGTTCCCCAATAAACTGGCGCAAGGAAATGAGTTAGCTCTAAGAGATACTTCATAGTTTACAACGTCTATTGACCAAGGAACATCAAAATTTATAAAAAAATCTACCTAAAATTACCTAAGCTTGTTATTAAATTGCAAATAACCATTTTTTTAAATCTAACGACAATAAAAAATGTGAATACAAAGTATGAATTTTAAAGAAATCAATAATACCTGTTAAATGCTTTAATTTTATTAATAGTAATTTTTATTTGTTGTATAATAAAAAATACAAGAAAAAACTTTTACATTTAACTTAAATCAATTTCACAATTTGCATATTAATTCAAAGAGATAATTTGCAAGCTTAATTTCAGCGTGGGCTAAAAATTTTTTAAAAAAAAAAGTTCAAATTTTTGACGAGGGAAAATCTATGTTAATGAAATTCAAAATTAAACTTAGGCAAAGTTAATGCATTACAATTTTCCTAAATTTTGCTCCCAAAATTTTCAATAATACTGCAAAAAAATATTGTAAACCGCGGTTCCATAAAATCAATACAAAAGATAGATAACAAGATACGGGATTATTTGACAATGGATGGTGTGGAGATTTGGATGAAGAAAGGAACTGGATGGAATTGAATAAAAAAGAAATATACGCTAACGGAATTATTTACCTTTAAAGAGATTAAGTAAACTTGGAAACCCATTACTCTACGTTGGGCATGAGATCAGTTTTAAACAAATTGCTCTAAATGATAAATTCCCCGGTAGGTTCTTCATTTATAATACTTAATTACTAAAATAGGTTTTATACTTTTTTGTTAATAGATTTCGGTCTAATTCACTCCACTTTCCTCTTTAATTATACTGATAAAACTTTCAAAAGAATCCACCATTCCACTTTTTAATTACTGCGATTAATTTGAATTGACTGACATTTGTTAAAAAAAAGAAGAGGTTAGAAAGATTTGGGGTTAATTTTTTTGAAATTCTCTTTTATACCCTTTTTATTGATAGCATTAATTTAGACGCAAATTACTGCAGTTACTTATAGTATTTTGTACAGAAAATTGTTTTATTTTTCAAATGAAGGGCGTAGAAAGATTAATTACTCCCAATAAAATAAAGAAATAATAAATAACAAAACAGGAACAAATAGAGGAAATTAATAACGATAACCAAGAATTAAAATAAATGCACAAAATTGAGACTTGATAGATTAACAATTGTAAACCTGGCGTTACTGGAGATAACTTACCACTTTTTCCTAGCTTTCTTTAAAAACAAAGAACAGATTACGTTAAGAAACTCATTCTATATTCTAACACAGAATAGGTTAAATATAAGTCAGTCCCTATTGCAAACAATTTATTTTCCCTAAAGCAAATTACGGATTGTCAAAAAGCCTGGAGACAGATGTTTAATTACCAGATACTTCGAAGTTTACTTTTATGTCAAATCAACTTCGAAGTTTTCAGCAAGTATTCTTCCTTGTTTAATGGTAATATAGCTGCTAAAATGTTTTCAGGCATTCATGAAACTTCACAAATTGAGCTTCGAGTGAAAGTTTTTGATTCTCAATGGATTGTTTATCAAATAAATTTAACAGAATAAATATCTTTAGGTGAAATATTTTTCCTATTAGGTACAGTTTGAGATGCCGAAGTGTGGTGTGCGAGGGTAGTCTGAAAAGTTTCACCAATCAGGAAACCGGCAGGCGATTATGATTAAAACATTTTAATGTATGATATTTTGTTTATTTGTTATTACGCTATAATTTGAAAACAAATGAAAATCGGACATATATATAGAGTTCTTTTACATTATTTTCACGTGTACAATAGACTCCTGGAATTTGATCCATTCCTCTCGACTCACCCTGTATACTTGAAGTTTTCACATTGCAATTTAAAACTAAATCTTTATTTGAACAATACGAGGTGTGGCAATTAAATAACCGGACTGGTGCTACAAAACATTTTATTGATCACCAATTACATTACAAAGATTATCCCCTTCAATGTACTCTCCTTGCCGATCTCTACAACATTCCATACAAATTTTCCACTGTCGAAAGCAATGCCGGAAGTTCGTTTCTGTCAGCTTGTTGAGAACCTTCCACACTGTCAAATCTTGTCCCCTTAAAATCCGATTTTATCTTAGGAAATAAAAAAAAAGCCACTTGTGTGCGCGATAAACACCCCTTCCCCCCTTCCCTTTAACATGAGTTTTTGGCAATTTTTCCCGTTTAAAAAACTGGAGGTTAACTCGTTGCTCGATCTAAACCCGCCCTGCGTAAGGACTTGAACGGACGATTGCTACATCAGACTGGCGACGTACAACCGTGCCCCCTCGAGCTCAGGGTGGGGGAGGCATCTACAACCAAAATTTTAAACCTCCGTGGCCCTCCCTTTTTTGGGGAAACCCGTCCGTTATTTAATTTCCCTCGAAAACAGATTACTTTTTAAAAAAAATACCTCAATTTGAGTGAGAATAACCTCACCTGCACAGATATGAAATTATTTAATTACTGATCTAAAGGCACTGAATTTGTTAGGTGTTTTCAGGAGAAAACTTTACGCATTATAGTCTAAATGACTTTCAGTAATTATTGGACCAATTTACAATATTCTTTGTATCTTGATTTTTGCTTTATGTCTTTACTTAAATGTATTTTACATAGTTTCAACAAAAATTATTATAATAAATTAGATGTATTAATTTAATACTTTATTTACAAAGTATAGACGGATTAGGATTTATAAGAAAAAGTAAAAAACTGTGAAACAAGGTCAGAGTAAATTACACCACGATCAGTTCTTGCGGTTTCCGTGAAACAATATGTCAAGTGAATTGTCAGCAGCAGCTTTTCCAGGTGATTAATTAATATTTTTAGCAAATTCGTAGGTCAGCGACTACCTGTATCGGTAACCGTTGACACAATATTTGCAGCCGAACAGTAAATTTCATAATAGGTCGCAGTTAACGTCATGTAGTTACCTGAAACGACTCAACCGGTTTGAGATTAAAACTTTTGCAAAATTGAAAAGCCCTCCGTTACAAACTTCGTACCAAATTAATTTTGTAGACACATACAACGAGCACAAGCACAAATATATTTCTTCTTGCAAGCTTTCCAACTATAAATTTCATCAAATTTATGTTGAAACAGTAAACAGGTTTCACTACTATTTTCAGGCTGCCATCCTCGATTATTATTCGTATATGCACTTTACTTGATAACTACGTTGAGAGCGTGAATTTAAACTAATTATTCAGAAAGTTTGTTGTATACATACTACAGTGTGATTTTTTACAAATGATCCACCGATAAAAAATTCCAATAACACATCTATTTTTGTTGTAAGAAGTGGGAAATGCTTTGACCTGTGAGTCATACTTATGACGCTATCATCTGTGTCCCCAGGAATGTATTTGTCAGCGGATTTTATAGGAAGAATCGGAAGAACACGAGAAGGATAGCAGCAAACTTTCGACCTGCATCAGATAGGTATGGAAAAGTCCATCTTTAGCTCCGCCAAAGAAACCCTGTCAAGCCGAAAGCAATACCAAGTTTTTACTGACTGCCAAGAGAGGATATGAGAAGAAAATGTCTAGTGAAATGGCCGGAAACAATATAATAACACGAGGCTCATACACCATTTTCATCGTCCAACAATTTTTGGTGAAAAACAGCATTGCAATTATTCCTCATCCAGGAAAATTCCAAATAGGTGTTGAACATATTAACAAAACTAAATTTCCAGAACGTATTCCTTTTGCTTAATAAAACTTTTAAATAGGGTTTAATCCCCTAAGCCTTTACAAATTTAAACAAATAGATTGAAGGAATCGATTATTAGAATTTACTCTTGGATATTATCCATTTAAAGTCCTTACGAGATCAATAAAAAAATTATTGTATAAAACCATACAACACGTTTTCCGTTTCACAGATTTATGTATATATATCTTGATTACGTAAACCGCAAAATTGCTAAATTATAATTAAAATTTTTTATTATTTAGTGCTCTGTTTTTAAATATGATTGTATTTACATTTGGTGGAATTATATTAATTAAAATAAAATATCTGCAACACGTTGTTTAACGAAAATTAAGGTAATTTCGATAATTAGCTGCATATTTAAATACACAAATTCTGTTTATACTGTTTTTAATCAATGTACTGCTTATCATAGAAAATTGGTACATATATGGGAATTCATATATGTTATTTTCAACTACAGTGAATATTGTGTAAAACCAACAAATTGCAATACAATGGCAAGATTCGTGAACCAAGCTTTAGGTAAGATATATTATGCAAAAAACTTACTTTAATAATATTGTAAATTTAATGCTAGATATTTAAGTTAAATGCAACTCTGGTATTTTAGGTATTTTGTGGCCAACAGATGGAATTAAGTACGAAAAAGTCAAGCTTTTGAAGATTTTTTATAAAAATCTTAATCATTTAACATGTTTTGCACATGGACTCAATTTGGTGTGTGAATGTCTAAGAAATCAATATGCTAATGTTAATGGTTTAATTTCAAATACCAAGAGGTTTTTTTAAAACCCCACTCTGTGGCGGTAAAAAGAAAATTAACCCTTTTCCCCCCGAACCTTTTTAACACGTTGGGCGGTTAAGGCGGATTTTTTTTATGCTAATAATTTAAAAATAACATCAGTAATATTTTTTTGCAATTTTTTTTAAATAAGATTTTTTTTAAACCCATTATTTTTTAGGTTTTATCGTTTGAAAAGATTCAGCTAACTGTATTGACAACGCAAGAATTTTTCCAATCAAAATGTCAAAAACGATCTTTTATACATCAAGTCGCATTATAAATTTCTCATTGATAACATCAAAAGATTGAAACTTGGGCCTTCCTCTTACAGTTTTTGTGTTTAAAAACCAAAGCAGCTCTTAAAATCCCCCAGAAAAGTTGGCAAAAAAATTTTTGCAAAAGTTTAACCAAGTGATTTCGAAAATCCAGGTTTCAAAACGGGTTTAAAAAGTTTGCTGAGCTGCTCAGTGGCGAAGCAGTTGAAACCGCTCATACCCAGCTGACTGGTCCTAAAATTTGTCCTACAACCCCGGGGACAAAAACGTTCATTTCTTCTACAAACTGCTGTTTTTTCCCACCCAAGAACAAATTTTACAACAACTTGGAAAAACGCGAAATTTGAGGACATGTTGGCGATTGTTAATTTATTTATTATTTTAAAAAATGAATCTACATTTTTGTTTTAGTTAAAATTTTATTTTATTTCTTTTTATGGGAAAAATGTACCTAAAATTACATTAAAAAAACGTCTTCTTATTCATGTTTTTTAAATAAAATGATTTTTTGTTTCCGTTTTTTTTAAATATTTGCCTAACGCCTAAATCACAGTTTTTCTCCTAAATACATAGTTTTTGGTAAAGGGCCTTTTTCGCTTTTTTCTTAAAATCCCCTCTCTTGATAAATCATGGGGTAGAAATTTTAGGGGTTTGCTAAATTCTTTTATATTCCGACAAAAGTATATTTTGCATAAGTCATTTACAGTGTGAAACGTTGTCGTTTTGAGATTATTCGGTATTTATAGCTGTAGATGTACTCACTATTTAGCTGCTCCCTTTGTAGTAATCAGTTTTAGTTTCGTATAATAGGCAAATACAGATCAGGGTTGGATAAAGGGAGATAATGGACCAAAATACGAGATCATGCAATGGGATAAAAATACTCTTTTTTGTCGTCTCTCCGCATATCTATGCATGTGCAGGTTTTTTCCATTTAGACAACTAGAATGGAATTCAAAAACGTACAAACATAAAAAACCCGATAAGACATATACATACGTACGGGTTAGTGGTTTATCACTCAATTACAATAATCAACAAAAAAAAAAGATACTTTCCCAACTTTGCTTTCACCAACAATAGCTATTCATATGTTTTTGACAAGTGACATATAGAATAATAAGCATACTAAAATAACATCCTTTGTGTGGGACCGTTTTATATCAATTCTTTATTTAGCGTTGAACAATTTCAAAAGCTGCACAACCTGTTATTTTTCTTTGCTACAAAAAGCGTTAGATTTCCAGATATGCTCAAAACAAACGAATCCTTTTCGGATATAATTCACATTTAAAAATCTTTTTAATTTATCAACTTACGAGTTTGTTTGAAGAATTACACGGTACAACTAAACATAATGGATTTGTTACTGATATAGTAATTGTAAGCGATGTCCTAAGCATAAAGAATAAAATTCACATTCCTATCTATGTTTGTCTTTCAAAAATATGCGATTAATTCACGAAATTTGAAACACGAGCGCAAAGCAAAAATAAAATTAATAGCAATATATTTATAAATAAACTTTATTAATTAAATACGGTTTCAACTGCATCTTGGAGTGATTTAAATTCAAACATCTAACGAAATTTTAAGGTAAATTATTAAACAATTTTGGTCCAATGCAACCTGGTGACAATTTAGACACATTATAAATCGCAGTCCTTGTGTGGTACTACTAAAATTTGGAAGTAATTTAAAAATCGTAATAACCGCGTTAAGAAAACATTTTCAAATATTTTAGAAGACGGATGTTAAAGCTATTGGACGATAATTCTGGGAAATACCACCCACAAACGAACAATTTATTAGATCAATAACACTTTTGGTTTCGTAGCTTTTGCCAACGGTTTGGAGCTCTCTAAACACATAAGTTTCCACATCAGAACTGCTGTAGCCAAAGTCTGAACAATGGATCAGCTACGTGTGGTGATTTCTACTATAATAGTGAGGGTTGCGGGACAAGAAGGGGGTAGAGTGAAATTGGATTTGGTGGCCAATGTTCAATCTTCACTCAGCCAGTGCGGAAAGTACTATAGTCTAAAAATTTGAAATTGGACTTGAAGATGGTTTACATGTTGTTCCTGAAAAGAATCATGCGATCGGTGATACTCTGAATGCAGGGTAGATACGCTTGCTTACGGAAATTGGGGAAAATAAAAGATCTGAATAATAAAGCAAACTATGTAATTGTTGAAATGTAAGAAACAGACCGAAACACTAGAATGCTTTTATTCAATTTATTTCATTAAATAAACGAGTCTTCGGTTCTTCCGCGCATGCAAAATGCGAATAATCAACTCCGCTAAAAAGGAATATCGAAGTTATATTAAGCACAAATCTTAAGAAATTAATCATTCCGTTCTTAGAGGAAGCAGTATGAATATTTTCCCTCTTTCTCGTTGTGCGAAAGCACTTTTGCGAAATGTCAGAATCGAATTAAATAAACTTGAAACTGTAAACACGGAAGAACTCTCTTTTACACTAAATTAATTTGCGACGAGTTCGATACTACCCCGAGGAATGTAAAATTCTAAAGTCCTCTCTTACACAAGGAGAGAATTAATTCTCTGAGACGTCGCTAAAAGATAAAAACTTATCTTCTAAACGCATCCTTCGAAGTATACCTTCTGTTTTACTGTGTTATCGATAATCTTAGTCAAGGCAATTTATGTGATCTTTTGAAAACGATTCACTTGAAGTATTTCAGAAACTAAAATGAAAATAAAAATTACCAAAAATTATAAACATTTTAAGTAATGGTAGCTCACATGAATGCTTATTATTAGAGCGGGCCAAATTGCGCCATCCAACAGAATCGGAATCAGGCGCAGCTTGGCCGCTTATTATAAACAACGTATATGTAGTGCAACAGATATGTGATATTTCGAAATTAATACACAAGAGTAAAAATAAAAGCTGACGCAATAATAATATTTAGTAATTAGAGCGGATATATATATATATATATATATATATATATATATATATATATGTACACGCTGAGTGTTTTTATTTTCATTATGATTTTTATTTGATTGAAAACGGTATGCGTTGTAAATGGGATGTAATAAGGAAATAACTGAGAAACTGAACGCTTTATTCTGTTGTAATAATGTAACTGTAAATAAAGATGTAATAAATAAATTCTATCCTTCTTAATAATGCGGATAGGCTTGTTTAAAAGCGCACCATCAGATAGTTTCCACATTTGCCTCGGTAGGATGTTCGCCGGGAACAGAAAAATGTTCTTATATTTCAACGACCGTTCCCGTCTACCGAGTAAGACAGGCGTAGTCATAATCTTTTAGACTTAGTCAAGGAATCTGCAGATGCCCCATCGCACATTTGTCTTAATCTCGTGTAGTCGGATTCTTTTTTAAAACACTATCGAACTTAGCTAAAACTCGTCCGCTTGTTGCATCGTTTATACTGTGTAACAATGTATAGCTTCGTCCCACGACTTGCACTGATTCTACCAACGACAATCCAGAAGAATTTTTGCAAATTTTCTATCGCGTCTACTAACCCTTTGTAATTATTTGTAATATTCTTTAGATGTGTTTCAACAAATATCGAGAAATCCCTTCTGGCTCATCCTAATAGCTCTAGCTTCGGCAGGGACGAATTGCAAAATAACGGGATTTGACTTCTTGAAAATGTTCATTATAATAAAAAGCGGCTTTTAACCACGTTCCCCAGCGCGTAAGAATGGGCTGTGGTGGTTCTCGAATACCAAGGGCATAACCTGTGGAATGCCTAGTCCTCTTAGGACTTTTGAGAAACACTTTTTTATTGTTTGCTATTAATGCATCCACCTCCGGGTAACCATATGGTTGGTTGTGCCACAAGATGTAAAGCATGGACTTTACACGTAACATGTAAAAGTCCTTCACACTTTCTTTAAAGGAGCAGCCTACACTACACATTGTTGCTGCACCATCGCTCATGAACAACAACAGTTGACTGGTTGACGCGAAATTTTTGTAACGTTTCGAGAACTACGGCCGTAATTGCTTTACTAGTACACTGTTTTAATCTTCTGCTGGCTAATAGAATTGCAAAATTTGGTTTTAATAGGATCTAATACGCCGCACTATTATATTCAAAATAGAATTTTTTGCAATCTGTCCGTCTCATCGAACATAACACATTTGTTTATCTTTTTAATTCGGCTTTAATTCGATTTTCAATGTCCTCACGTATTCATTGGAACTCTCTCTCTTCAACGCTGTCCGAGATGGTAGTATCCACTCGGTATTGTATGTACCCCAGAATTTTCGAAATGCTTTTTTATCAGTGTATACGAAGTGGTAGACCACATACCATAAACGTTAAAAGCATTCTAATTGAAATTGACGTTGTTGTGACACACCATTTCTTTTATTTCTGTGGTGTGCGCTATTTATATCATACTCACAATCACGTTTGCTCCAGCACAGTAGTTTCCTTTTTACAAACTTTACAGAAAATTGTACTCCCATTGTAGTGTAAATCCACAAATTCACTAAGAAATTTATTAACTTTCGTAGGTAATGGCGTTTGCTAATGTTACGTTAGACATAATCACTAAAGCGAGCACACCGACGCTTGTTTCGTATACTACGAAGTGTTCGTATGTATCTGCAGACTCGTCATTTGTTGATGAATAGAGCGCGTCATCCGTAAATGAATAAGCCGCGCTGTTAGTTCGTAATCGATGAATGAACTTTTTTTATAGTGGCCCACTGTAGACAACGCCCTGTTATCAGCTTGAACACCCAAACTGCAGGTGTATATTTGCGCGCGTCTCCACGACGTAATAGACGATGGTTTTGGTCCTCGTCCTAATAATTACATATTTAAATTACCTATGTTTACATACATATATGCGCCCGGCAGCCTGATTGCGAACCTGGCACGTGGCGCTCTTGGCCCGCTCTACTTATTATGTTATGTGCATCACTTGCTTAGGTAGGCTTTAAAATAAAATTAAGCAAGGTTTTGACATTTTGTCATCAAAATTGTTAATAGTTTGCCTCCATTTCCTCAACTTCACCTCCATTGCTCTCCGTAATGATTTACACACTTTTAGTATTTGTTTGAAGAAAGAAAGGATCATGCTGCTTACAGAAAAACTATTATATCATTAAATATTTTTATTGAGCGATGAAGGAACAGACAGACTTAAATTATAAATAAAAACATTCCTCCAAATCACTAAAAAATAAAAGGTAAAATATAATAAAAAATAAATAGGTTTAGATTGTACTTACGCTTATATTGCATGAAATCACTTTTAAAAGATAACACAAATGCTCGATTTATAACAAATATTACTTACTCTTTGTATATACATTACTATTATGCCTTAAAATTTCATTGTAATATTAAAATTTAAACTTATTTCGGTCGACATTTAATAGCAAGGTGTACAGGATATTTAGCCTTTGAGAAGAAATTCGGGAATAATTCGTTCACCCTTTTATTATTAATACAAACAAATACTCTCAAAGAAGGATAAAACCGAAAAGGTATTCTCCACTATATACAGAATCTTCAATGTTAAATCTCATTTATAATTAAGCCCAGAGACACCAAGCATGAATTTCGTATTTTGCGAATATTTACTACCCGAACCATTATTTTTTCACAAAGTGCTCACTGATAAAAGGAGATATAAATTCGGTGAGACAAGTTGTTGCAGAAAACGGCGAGGATACGTCAAAAAACGGGTTAATATTTAATACGCTTAATAATACTCCAGCAAAATTTTAGTCATAAAGCAGCTTTTCGAGGTAAGAGTTGGTTGCAGTCGAAAAAACAATAGCTTCGCTTTATAATTGCGACACAAAGTGACCATTTTATGCTTGATTCAATCCTTTGTAGTGTCCTAACAAGGATAAGGGAAAAGATTTCGTTATAATTGACAATTAGAATCCCCTGTCTTTGTGAAAACGGAAATACCCTTCAAAAATATTATATCTCATTTTGTGCAATTGGGCGTACTAACATGGTTACGTTATAAAAGAAAAACGTTCTTTTCACCTGTTTGTATTTCTCTCCATATTATTGTTTTCTATATGTTTATTTAAACCCAATTAAGCATGTTACATCGCTGATGAAATATCCCATAAATTAATTAATATAACAAAAACTTTCTGGGTTTATAGACCAATTTTGTGTAAAGAACAGTCTAGACGGTATATATGCACTTGGGACACAGAATTTCCAAGTTCAGTCTTATTTTTTTATAAACATAATTATTATTAACCTTAAAAATGAATAATATTAGTGTAATTTTAAAAAGTGACTAATAGACTTCCTCTGGAAGAAAAGGTTAAAACCAAATTTAGATTGACCATTATCTTAATTAAAATTAAGGTAAAGAACTAAAAGAAGAGCCGAAAATAGAACATTCACACGACGTTTTTCAATAGACATGTAAGAGTTCCGATCAACGGGAAATGAATAAGCGATTTGAATGGATTCTAACGGAAAGCTCACGCCTAGTTGAAAATGGGCCTTCTTTTTTTTAGATTAATATAAGATACCTAAAAGTCAATTTAGGTTATGTTTGGAGGTTTACTAGTCATAACTTAACGAAATTTATGTTGGTACTTACTGCATTTGGATTTCCCATAAAAAATATAATGTATTTAAATAAAATACAAAGATTCAAGGTTGAAAAAAAATAGTTAGGTATATAATTTCCAACTTTCTTATTTTCTACTTAGTTTCAATTTGCACCTTCATCAGTTTCAAGATGCTGCCAGCGTGAAACGAACAAAAAAAACCTGTACAATTTAGAAAGAGTCATAAATCATATTACCACAGTATTCTCCCTTGAGAAAGAAACGAGACGGAGAAGATAGAGAGCTAACGTAAAATATGGGAAAGAAAATGTCACTATTTACGTACTAAAATGGTCGGTTACTTGAAGAAGAACACGATTACAAAATTGCTTTCGAATCCCAATAACACTTCGGAATCCTCTCAAAGGATATCTCGCCGTTGCTGCAAGCAAAGTTGATCAGAAATGAATTAGCTATGTGGAAAAATAAATTGAATGGAAAATTAAATAGATTGCAGCTGCACCTTGCATGTATTTGGATAGAAAACTTAATTTACTTCTTTACTGGTAAATATAAGAAGTTTATGAAGTCTAAAATTAGTAGAAAATATTAATGATTTCATTTTAATGTAGAGGGAGTGTCTAGAAAAGACAGCCATTAAGAAATCATATTGGCAAAAAGGTGATTGTGCAATTCCTCGTTCTCTGGAATCTGCGAAATGATTAACAACTGGACAATTTTCATGGCGTGATGTAGGAAGAACCGACTTTCAACACAAATTTTTAGTTAATGTATGAGTTTGAGACATACCTCGAACACTGCCATGATTAGAAAATGATCCGATACATTTTAAGCGCGAAAAAACATAACATAAAATAATCTTTTGTGTTTAATTTTTAATTTTAATTCTTAACCACCTTCCACCAACACAAGAAAATTCATTTTAAAGTAAGTACCTTCTTTGCATATTTGTTGTATAATTTTACGACCCCCGGAGAGGTATATCATGAAAAGATTTTTTACATCTTTTCCGCTTAAGAAAGCGGCAGATACCATTCTGAAATATGAACGGTTTGATATTTTTATTGTACAAGACCACCACAGTTCATAACTCGCATCCGTTGAACAAACTTTGCGACCCTTGCGACAGGATGGGATAAATTTCTAGATTTGCTGACACCTTAGGACGCAATGATTTTATTGAGAGGAACTCAACCAGCGACTTATTGACGGTGAAAGCTTATTTCTAAGCATTTTTCTTTACGTGATTTAATATCTCCGTTCTTATATTTTCGTCGACGTGTAAGAATGGCGTTCATGCACCATTTAAAACGCATTACCTAATGGAAAAAGTACTATTTATCATTTTTTTACTATGTTTTAATGAAGCATAACCTTGCCTCCTTAAATCCGTGTGTTTAGAAGCAAGAAAATGCTTTCACTTTCATTTCATTTCGCGCATTTCACCTTTCGTGCTTGATGTGGAAATTTCCCTGTATGGCTTGCTTTATATAACGATAAGATAAGAATCTGACAGCGTACACTGTGTTACTGAAACGCAACAACTAGACCTGTGCAAGTAACAAATTACCTTTGAAAGTGAAAATGATTTGGTGGCAGCGTCGGTAAGTATGTATAATTTGAAATAATACTCTTGTATTTCAAGAAAAAATCGAATAATAAACGTAAATCTTACGTGTCGACATTTTTACTCAACTATTAGGTATATAAGAAATTAAGTTACTACTTAGAAGTTAGTTTTTAAAACCAACTTCTAGAATGACACCGACTACAACTTGCAAAAGCTACTATTGGTAATTATGGCTTCAAAGAAATGACAAATCTCGAAAGAACACTTTTCATGAAAGCATGATTCTGAAATGCGGTTGAAAAGCTCGCAACACTTTAAGTTTAATGGCGCATATCGTTTCCAAGCTTTCGATCATTAGAGACAGGTGAATTTGTTTCCTGTAAAATCGTTAGAACTTTCCAGTTGCCAGATTAACATCAAATTTCTCTATAACACTGTTCAACTTAAATGCATTTAAACTGCTAAACTACATAAACTCTTTCTTGCACGTGTGCACCAATATCTGATTAAGATTTTCACGACGTACGATATTCCCATGCTGTAATAACATCGTTTTATGATTAATATCTAATTGATATGCAATTTGTTGCTTAAATTTTTTTCTAAAAGAATCAAATGTCGTTAATGATATTCGAACCATCATAGAACCATATCAAAATGAGTGTTTAAAACTTAATATTAACAGTCATAATTTTATTAAGGCTTAGCGATGTTGTAAGAAAAGCTTTGATAAGAGCAAAACACTTCCCCCAGGTGTACAAGCACAATTGAACGCCCCCAGCTATTGTAAAATAAGGGACAGAGGTGAAAGGGAAAATGGAGGAGATACACAACTGGGAACAATATGATTTTACAATTTCACGTACCACCTAGATTTGCCAAATATTTAAATTGCTATCCATGAAAAGTCTCCCCCAACTTGTTCCATATTTTATCATCCCCCAAAATAACTTGTTTGGCCGTGTGACGTGAGGGTTGTTAATTACAATTGTATACCGTAGATATATTTGTTTTTTGCTGCAGTAAATATAATACAAGTAGGTATTCATTACCACATAATAATATACGCCATTACAAAAAATGGTGAGTCTTAGTTATGTGTCTAAATGGCACAATTATCAATTAAATATAAATAGAATAAAAAGATAAAAATCAATTATGAAATTAAAATAACAAACAATGTCATATAAATAAATAAATAGAGAGGAACGAAACATACATCCACTTAGGAACTAAACTCTTGGATGTCGTAGATCCCCGCTCCAAAAGTATTGCTTTAACCTTTTTTTTAAATAGATTACAGGTAAGATTTTTAGATCTGTATATTACAATAATCATTTCATTCACTGTAACTGGTTCAACGGAAACTATTTCCGCATCATTTTCTGCTTCCATTCTTTTTATTCCAGAATTTCCCTGAATAGAATTTACTCTGCACAAGTAACTTAAGATTTTAAAATTAGGTATTATTAATTAAATAATAAAGAAATCATTATATCTATATATATCTATATTTAAGATATATGTGGTTACATCAATAATATTCTTAACAGAAAGAAGGTGTCCTCCCGATCAATTCTCTTATAGTTGATTTTCGCTAGGCCATTTCGGATATGTTACATTTCATCTGGAAACGGTTTCGCTGAAATAGTTCTCCGAAATTTGTAATTTATATACCTCCAGCATCCCTACATTATGCCACTGTCAATTGGATTGACTTTGTGAAAGTGAAAGCTATATGACTAGAAGAGCCAGCGAAAAGAGAGGAAAACAAATTTCAACACCCTACCTACTACTTTTCGTATTGGTGTATACAGTAAAATATGTATGCTTATTGTCTTGAAAAAAAATATCCAATATCCTGCTGTCAGTTAGATTTGTTAGATCATGTTCTCTTTTCTATGTTATACGACGTATTTCTAATGTAATTTTTAAAATAAACAGATAAAATGGAATATGTTAGATATTATAATTACGATGTTCTGGGAAGTAATATTCTATTTCTGAATAATGTTTAATTCTATGAAATTGAAACACAGCAACCAGTCAAAATATTTATTTACGAAGGACATTCAATAATTAACGAGACAAACTGCATTAGCGGGAAAACTACTGAATATTATTAGATGAAACTTTCTGTGGGTCAAGTTGGCAACCTTAGGGTCAAATTAAATCAGCTGTTTAAAAGAAATATACTCAGTGACATAGAAATTGCAACAG
>JAROYF020000014.1:1481708-1492866 GCA_029619325.2 Dynastes grantii | reverse complement strand
TTTTCATGAAAATTAAAAATAATTTGTATGTTAGAAATAATCTTCTTTCAATGATTACAAATTAGTAGTTCCATCAAAAAAGAGATCAAATGTTGTCAAAATTACATAAAGACATTTTGGAAAAAGAAACAAGGCAAATGGGAAAATCTTTTATTGGCCGGGTATGTAGAAGTATATTCAAAATTTTGTACTAAATGTAAAACGTGTTTAAAGTATAGTAAGGCTGTTCAAAGAGAACCCTAACCCCCCCATGAAAGCCCAAAAAATTCCCCTTTTAACAAAATTGCCGCTGATATTTTTACATAGGCCGTGATTATTAACAGTTATAGATTATTATAGAAATTTGGGTTTGGGAAATACTTCCACTTGAATATAAAACAGCTTGTGAAATTATTAAAAAATTTAAAAAATAATTTTTTCGAATCAGGGGATTCCAAGCACTTTAGATCTGATAATATGCCATTCAATTCTAAAAAATTTCATAAAATTTTCAAGAGAGTGGTGTTTTAAGTTATAACGTCAAGTCCTCTTTATCCTAAGTCAAATGGACTGGCAGAATGACGTTGGTATACCAAAAGGGTTTTTTTAAAAAATGCAATTATTCCGGCACTGATATTCATTTAGCGTTGCTCGAAAAGAATCCCCCCTTTGTCGGGTTTTGGGACGTATCTCCCCCAAATTCTCAACAATAAAATTTTTGAGAACCACATTACCATTTGTAATAAAATATTGAATGAACGAACCAAAATAGACCCTAAAAATTTAAACAGAAAAGAAAAAGGGGAAAGGTGAATCAGATAAACATGCAAAGAGTCGGTTCCCTTTTGAGAAGGTCAGAGTGTCATGCTGAAAAAGAGAATCATTGTTCCGCAGAAATTTTATAAAAACGATACTCCTAGATCCTATTTAGTGAAGGATGATTTTGGGAAAAGTGTATAGAAGGAATTCATCCGAAGGCTTCTCCAAACCCCTTTTGAATATAGTCCTTTGATCGATCCTGAACATTTCGATGTGACTGAAGTCCCTGTTGTGAAACAAAAACCCTACACTGACAGAACCATTACAGATTGAACAAACAACCTTGTAATGATAATTTTGAAATGTGAGTCAAGAAAGTGATAAAGTGAATACTGTAATGGCTACAAGACTCGGTCAGGGCGAAGCGTAGTGAAACCGTTTAGATTTAGAAATTAGTTTTAAGAGTTTGTAAAATAAAAAAAAAAAGGAGATGTTGATAGTGTAACTATGTTGTAGAGGTTGGCAGCAAAAAGTGTTAGATGTAACCAGATGTAACATGGCACCCGTATATGTAGCGTGTTAATAAAGAAATAACAAATTAAAAAATGTTTATATATAACACGTATGAAACAGATCAATATTCAAAGACTATTTTTTTAAAATTTTATTAATCCCTAGATTTAGCTTCAATATGACAAAAGAGGTAAGCTTATAATTAAGTTCGGTCGCTGGTATTTAGTCCCAGTTTAACCAAAGAAATAATCCTTTAGAATAAGTTTTTACTTCATTAAGAGGTTATATAAAAAATGGGTTTTTGCCCCTCAACAAAGTTAGTTACTAAATATTAACATAACACTAATGGATGTTATACGCTGTATATTCTGGGTATAATGGTGTTTTTGTTGGTACTAGAAGAACCCTCCTTTTCAAATCAAAAATATGATGTTAATAAAGTGCTTTGCAGGTTTTAGTTTATCCCTATTAGCAGTAAACTTTGCTATTAAGAGTCCAGTGCAAATATTCAATTATTGGAAAAGAGTGTACCGCTTCAACTGACCTAGAGTTCATTTAACGATTACTGCTAATCACCCCCTGACGTAAGAAAGTTTTGCCGAGCTTTAACAAATCATTCATTAGTACCTACTTCTTCTCCCCCAACATTCGTTTATCGAAATATTTTCTGTAATCCGCAAAATATTCCTTATGAAAGGAGGAAATTAAACCTTCTATAATTAGAAGCAATATTGATAAGTACTTCTTCCGGTTACGCCGTCAATATTTTATATTTGTTTAATTTTATAACGTCCATAAATTAAGCGAAACTTTATAGAAACAATGAGCCCATGTAGCTTGCCGGTATTCGCGAACTCAATTTCATATTGGATTAATGTCGCTGTACTTTTTAATTAGAAGGCCATATGCCCACAAAATATACCATTGAAGGTTATTAAATTGTGAAACAGTGCGAGAAATTGTGAAAAAATTAAAACCACGCAATCAATCGACTATAAAAATTACACGTTGCAAAAATATAACAACTATAAATCTGTATCAGACACTTTATATTTTATTGTACATCCATATGCTGTTAATATAGCTAAAAAATTGAAATTTAATTAAATGTGCATAGTTTTTAGATGTCAGTGTATATTGCTGTTCAAGTATTGAAGTTAGACCACGGTAAACGATCTGGAACATTGGAAATTGTTATTGGTACGTTTGTAAACGTCATAGAACTATGTACAAAACATTTCCTGTTCCGCCTGACAAAGCTTTTGGGATTGTTTGAACCCCTAGCAATTGGAATGTTACCCTTCCTTCTTAAATTATGTTTAAATGACAGAAGCAAGACGAAAAAAAGTATTGGGTTATATGTATATTATTTAAAAATACAAACTAGAGCAGATACCCTAGATATTCGATTTAGTAAGATTAAGATTAAGATTTTATGTTAAATTGAACTGAATCGCCCTTTGCTTGATTAAATTAAGATTCTTATTGATATGTAATAAAACAAAATATGTTACCGGCAATCCGAAAATATTTATACCTTGTTTTTATTCATCTAAAGTTTACACATTTTTATAATTTTTGTTAACATTTTTGAAACTACAATAGATAAATAGTTAAATAACTTATCTATCTTACTGAACTTCGAAAATATTTATAATGTGTTTTAAACTGTGGAAAAGTATTATAATTTTTTCTAATACAGAGATTCCTATGATTCCTATTCAACTGCAAACTTCAAAACAATGTAAACAATGTAGTTAATTAGTAAAGTGAATAAAATCATTGTTTACCAAAGATTTGAATATCTCATAATTACCTTACTTAACCCTAAATCAATTAAAAGAGCACCAGGTCCTTGTTAGGCGGGCTAAGATGGAATATAACAATCATCGCATTCAAATATCGGCAAATAAAACCAAGGAAATGTGACGTATCGTTCGAAACTTTAATCCTTCCAACTCTGATCACAAGAACCATTGTAGAGGATCCACAAATTTTGGCGGATAAATTTAATGCTTTCTTTCAACAAATTCCAGAGCAAGTTTTACACAATTTACCTGACATAACAGTTGACAGCATAATACCAGAAAACGCGCACACAATGTATCTCTTTCCCTACACTATTTTTGAAATGAACCAAATTATCAACAAGCTAAAAAACAAAAATGCCTCGGGTCCAGATGGAAATCGTAGAATTTTGAAAGAATTTGGAACATTTATTTTGGAACCATTAATTTATTTAGTAAATCTATCTTTCACCTATGGTGTATTTCCAGCATGTTTCAAAGTGTCAGAAGTTGTCCCGGTCTTTAAAAAGGGCAAAGAGCTGATATACGCAACTACAGACCAATCTCGCTAATATCAAATGTAGCAAAGATATTTGAATATTATATGCTGACACGATTAACATCATTTATTGATAAGTATAGCATTTTACATACGAATCACCATGGATTTAGGAAGAACAAGTCCACTACCACCGCCCTATTGTCATTCTACGATATCATACTAGAACAAATTGATAAAAGAAATTCTCCGTTGGCAATCTTTTGTGATTTTAGCAAGGCCTTCGACTGTTTACAACATTCCATATTGCTGAATAAGTTAAATAGTTATGGTATCAGAGGAAATGCTTTAGAGTGGATATGTTCATACCTTAGCGGCCGCATGCAATACGTTCGGATACAGTATAAACAGGAGGCATCTCTTAGAAGCGTTAGATCCGGTTGGCTGCCTGTGCCTCATGGCGTTTTTCAGGGAACTGTATTGGGTCCAGTTCTATTCAACCTATATACAAATGACATATATAACTTCTGCTCTGATTTATTAATTTTCATGTATGCGGATGACACCACCGTACTCGCAACTGGCTCAACTCTATCTGAGACCGAGGCATTGGCAAATAGTGCCAGAAATAGGCTATGTGCCAATAAGCTAAGCCTTAACGAGGAGAAGACAAGCTCTTTGCTTTTTCACACGCGCCAGGGAACACAAAATATACATGCGTCAGTAACTATTCACGATAAACCCATCTCCCAAACAGAGATAACAAAATTTCTCGGAGTACATGTTCAGGAAAACTTGCTCTGGAATGTTCACTGTGACCACCTAGTGACAATGTTAAATACCAAAACGTTTCTTTTTTCGCAGCCTGAAGGATCAGGTATCATTACATACATTGCTGTCTGTATATTATACTGAAATACAGTCGCGATTGGGATATGGCATACCCCCTCTGGGGATCTTCATCTACTGTTGCCAAAGTCTTTGTGGCACAGAAGCAACTTGTTAGAATATTGGGCGGGCTAAAACCTACAGAATCATGTAAACCTCTCTTTCAAACGTTGCGTGTTCTAACTCTTCCGTCTTTATATATCGTTGAAGCCGTGTGTTACCACCATAATCACAAGGAGGAGTATACCGTTATAAAAGACATACATCCCTATGAAACCCGGCGAAGAAGTGATCTCCATATTTCTAGGTGTACGCTGCATATCACTGATAAAGGATTAACAAGCACTGGGAAAAACTATACAATAAACTACCTCGCGAAATAAGAGTTAGCGCCAGATTTAAGCAGTCTATTAAGAGGTATTTAATAGAGCAAAGCTACTACAGTGTAGAAGAGTTTTCAACCCTAGCAACTAATCTATAGGGATAAGCCACCCCATCGGTACGTTTCGTATTTATCCTCATGTTTAGTTTAATTTAGCATTATTCTTTATTTTGTTTTTGTTTCCTTTACTTTTGTTTGATTGGTTGATCTTTTCTTGTTTTTTTGTTTGTTAGAATTTTGTATTCGACCATTGATTTTACTATCCTTTCGGATACTTTTAATCAATAAAGTATTATTATTATTATTATTATTATTATTATTATTATTATTATTATTATTATTATTATTTTAAATAAAATATTGAAAGATCAAATTAACATTGAGAACACTTTCAAAACGTCATTCAAATTACTGAAATACTATATTTAAAAACGTTTAAAATGTATTAATACCTTTTTCCAGCTAAAGCGTCTACAATATTCTACAAGGGCGAAAGTTATTGTTTCATACCCTGGCATCTACAACTTCAAAAATCTAGTTATCCAAGGAACGGATTTTACTTAACCGGAAAAGGGTTAATAACAAAACGTGAATAGGACACACTCCGCGAAATGTTTTCAATCCCATTTAATGAGCGTATTTAATTATTCTTATCGAGTGGATTTATCACCATTAACGTTCGTTTAGAAATTGCCCTCCACAAGCAATGGCTTGAAAAAAACATTTTATATTCATATATTCACAAAACTCACCTGAAATTCTCTCTTCGGTTCTGCACGAGAACAAAAACGATCTGAAACAATAAAAATACTCGCATTATTCTGATTTCTTTTCAAAAAAGATGGAAAGGAACTTAGAAAATAGGTTAAATTTTAATATATTTATAAAACCCTTGACATTTTGTATAGAGTTAGAATAATTTAAAATATATAAATAGTAATTTTCTTGGCCTTGTACCTACATTCGTTTTTAAGACCCGAGACCAACTTTTTTTTCATAGGCGGGAGAGGGGGAGTCAGATTGCACTGCACACAACCGCAAATATTGCGACAGACAATTTTTAAATAAAATAATAATTAATTATATACACATTTTGCAAATGAGTACCCTATTAGGCACCATTACATCTAAAGACTAGTCAAAATAAAATATGAAGGAACCTTCTAATTGTGGTAGTTGTTGAAGGGATTTAATGCTAAGCCCGTTCCAGGATGTCAGCTGAATTTTAGCAATTAGTGTAAGGAGATAAATACAGCATTAGGTGTGGGGTACCTTAGTTAAATTTAGGAACACTTTAAGAACAAAAATGTGAAATAGAAGAAGTAACAAGACGTATTTAAACCATAATCCCGATTTACGTACGAATTGTAAACACTTTTATGAAGTAACAGAGTAAAGTAGGAGCGTTTTCACTGTAGATTGTCTTGAACCATGAACTATGTAGATGGTAATTCATTATGTCGATAATTTTAGTGCGGTTTTCTTCAGCTTAAAATGAAAATTGTCGATCTGTTACCGTTGCTTCGGTTCACATAGAAGCCGCAACATTATATTACTTGCAAAACTTCTCCTGTTATTTCCTTTGTAGAAATTACGCAAGCAATTTTAGAGTAGAAACAGTGGATAATTAACAACACCTACTTCGGGGGTTACGTACTATTTATCCTTGCAAGAGAGACTTCTCTTTTATATATTTATATATAGAAATGTAGGTATAAAAAGATGCCGCGTTATTAAGAAAACTTTTCTTAACAAAGTTATAACTATACCTATGTTCTCCCTTTTGTTCTTTAGACAATTTCTACTGTTTCTTAACTAATATCTAGAAATTTGTGGAAGTTTTTTCTTGTGTTGAGAGTTCTTTGAAAACTACAATTATAAATTTTATACACTTCTAATTATTTAATTAAAAATAATGGAATGTACAAGGTGTTTTTAGTGGGAAAGAAAATCTTTACACTTTACACCCTTGGATTTTAAATTTTTGTATACAAAGAATGTATTTAGTAAATACATTCCAGCATTGTAGAATAGTATGCTAATAATAAGTAAGATTCACTTAAATTCATTAAATAATGTCGGTCTATTTACTTCTTTTATCTGTATGAGAGGTAATACCATCATAAAAGCGACAACAAAGAGCGTATTTCTCGAAATTCCAGGAAAAATGCAACGGTTGGTAATTTTATTATGAATCATGAAGCTATAATAAAGCCATTTGAAGTAAAAATTTTAAATTATGGTCGGTTATCGCCCCGTGTCAGTAGCGATTACATCTCTTAACGAATAGTGTCAATAATTTCGTTTAAAATTTTAAAATATGCCGAAAAGGAAAGAAATTAGTGTTGAAACGCGTGCTCTGATAGTAGCAAAATATAACTGAGACATAAGTAATCGTCAAATTGCTAGAAAACTACGTTTACATCCATCTAGTGTTGATTATAACATCAAAAAATACAGTGAAAGTGGCAGTTTTCTAAATAAAGTACGAAGTGGTAGACCAAGGGCGACAACATTAGCTCAAGACATTACAATCGTGGTGTCTAGCAAGCAAAATAGAAGAAAAACAGCTCCAGAAATCGCTGCAGAAATCAATACTGCACTTCCGAAGCTGATTAGCGTGTCCACGGTTGCAAAAGGCCAATCTTCACGGACGAACTGCGATGTGAAGAAAAAGAGGTTACAATGGGCACCTGAACATCGAAATTGGACGGTAGAAGAATCTAAATTCAAGATTTTCGGTTCGCGAAGACAAGTGCTTGTACGAAGATCTGTAGGTGAACGTGCACTAGAGCAATGCACAGTCTCTACCGGGGGTGGCTCGGTAAATTTGGGGTTATTTTGCTAGTACATCCGCAGGTGATCTCGTAAAAATTCAAGGCATGACGAGAAAAGAGCAATACAAACGCATCTTAGAGGAAAATGCAATACACAATGACCCAAAACACACTTCAAAATTATGCAAGCAATATTTAGAACTTGGATTCCATCGAGTTATTATAGGAAGAACTCGATCGGGAAGTAAGAAAAACTGCTCCAACTTAGTATGTGCTTGAATAACTCCGGAAACATTATTAAAATTAATTGCAAGAATGCTCCGATTATACGACGCATTCATTAAAACTACAAGTTACATAGACGAACCTAAAATTTAGGTCAAATAAATAATTTTAATTGTCAAAGTTGTATATTTGTGTATACTTATTTTAATATTTCCATTTAAATATTCAAATTTACCCAAATTTAGTTCCCAAATATTATGAGCGGTGGTGTATAATAATATTTCCAAAAAGTTTTAAAAATAGAAAATCATCCATTTTTGTTTAAAAGTAAGAAAAAAACGTAATGTTTTTGATTTTTCGAATCATCGGTCATTAGTAACTTCTGGATAATCCTGATGGTCCTACACATTAATAGTTATGATCCAAAAATAAATAATTTCTGTAATAATCAAATTTGAAACACATTTAATTGCTGCAGCGATTGTTATTTAAACCGCCAGACCTCTTTGTCTTCTATTAACTCACAATCACTTGTATATAATAATAATGTCTAGCTTTTGTGATAACTTAATGGCTTGCCCTTGCATATTCCTAACTTCCTGAAGCCATACGTTTAACGGAATTTCTGTTTCATGTCAAGAGCATTTTCTAATGTTCCGTTATATAATCGCATCATAAAAGCAGTTACTAATAAGCTCTATTGAGTAAACAGTTTAGTTTACTATGACCTCCAACCCTTGATTCAGGCACATCCGCGTAACATCCGTCCATTGAATCATCTCGCTGTAGGATGTACAGAGCTTCCTGCCTTATCAGTTCATTTCAACATGGACGGATGTACATAGTACTGTAATATATGTTTCGCGGAATATATATGACCGCAGTGTATATTTTCCGTCGAACATTTTCTACCCTAGCTTTTTTATAAAGACCGATATAATTTCTAAACTGACTATTTGCCACCAAAACGCCGCCCTTTTGGAAAGAGGTTCGATAGAAATATGAAGCATAATAACAATAAATATCTCCGATCCCTGGTGGAAATATTGAATATAAGGAAAATATATGTTATATAGCCGCGATCGATATTTAACAAAAGCTATAATAAAATAAGAAACAGAGCATAAAATTCACTGTCGTATATTCTTACGACTTAGACATTAAATTTCAACCATTTTGAGCTCTCGGTTGTGCAAACTGCATTTGTTGTGATTACTGAGATTGCGCACCTTAAATAATTGAAATGAACATTTCCAAACAAAACATATTATGCCCCTTCGGAAAAATAGTTTACTAATATATAATACCATAGTAACTCCAATACTGCTCTACTCATATGAAATATGGACCTTATACAACATAACCACAAATCCCAATTAACAGTCACTGAGATGAAAGTTTTAAGAAAAATTTCGTTACATCAAGAATCAACATGCAAAAAATCGAAAGGAAACAATTAAAACTCCAATAGAAAGACTACGTAAAAGGAACATGGAGGCAAATCAAACGAAAAAAAATGGAAAGAGGTGGACCGAAATTGATTGGACAGATCAAATCGCCAAAATAGGGCAAAGAAGAGGCAAAACAGTAAAAAAAAAAGATAGAGTATGCCAGGGGCCGGAAGAAGTGGAAGTTATGGATAAAGGAATCAACGGAGAACAACCCAACATCCGACTTGGGATACCATGCAACTTGTTGAAGTGTAAATAAAATGTACATTTATAAATAACCATATTTAATAATAATATAAACAAACAGAAGTATACAATTCCCCATAATATTTCTGTAGTTTTTATTTCATTCATTTTTTTCTAAGAACTTTATAATAAGCTCTAATTGAAACTCTACTAGCTCTTTGAGGAACTTTTGGGACTTATGAGGAAGTCGAAAATGTTTCAAAACCTTCCCAGGTTTATTAATTAGCGCTAATTACTTGGAAGATATTGAAAATCCACTTATTTATATGATTTGACTTTAAAGAAAGGGAAAAATGAGTGTATACGTGGATGTTTCAAAAAAGTATGGATTTAAAGATGCCAGGTCGATTTCGATTTAAAAGGGGTGCTTTCTTTCCGTCTCCACACCTTTTACCTTATCAGACATTTGGATAAGATAGGCACCCTATATTGCTTTAGACTTTTTCACGTGAATTATTTACATCGGGCATGTAATATTAAAACCACTTGGCAGAGTTATTTTTTTGCGCCTTGCACCATCTGTACGAATTGCTAACGACATTAGAAAGAAACAAAAGAACGCCGACACATGCTGACTGCGTTACCGAACACTCTCGCAGTCTTTTACTGAACGTACGCTTTACGTGCTTAAAATACTAGAGCAGAAAACAAATCTGAAAAGAAAATAATGTCTATTTGACCGGAATATGTATGACCTTTACCTCTAGCCGAGCATGTGAGCATCGTGATAAAAAAGCCAACCTACCCTGACAGTTGTTCACTACACCATAGCATTGTACCCCCGACGAGACTCCCCACCACTCTTTCATATACAACATTTACATTTAAATAAGCAATATGCACTTAATCGAGATGCGATGTTGAAAGTGTTTAATTAGTAAATGCTCCATTTAGCCTCGATACAGGCGTAGTCGAAATAGATTTTGCGCGCTCGAGTTTAAAGGTAATGAGTTGACCTTTTGCAGAGGGAACGGAAAAAAATTACCTATGCAAAAAGTAGACGTATAATGAGAAAATTAGCGCCGGCCAAAAAGCAGAAATTATCGAATTTAAGCAAAATTAATTGCCAGAAATTAAACACGATGGAGAAATAGGTTGTCACCGTCAATTAAAAAATGAGATGTTTGTACAAAAAGATTCATTATATTACAATAGACTAATAGCACCAAAGAAATTAAGAAGTCATTATCTGAATTTATTACAATACAAGAAACATCAAAAATATTTGTTAAAAAAAAAAATTAAAGTAAGGTATAAAAAAATAAACGGATATTAAAAATGTGGCACGGAACCGAAACAGTTCACAAAACCCTTACCACAACACTTAATTCGTACTGACGCACGTTTCGATAGCCAAGCTATCATCATCAGCAAAAACGAACTAACAAGCTAAGTGAAAAAAAACCTTATAAGGAAAAAAAAAATTTTGCAATAAGTAAATTTAAAATCTTTAAAATTTTAAAGAGCCGCTTATTGCACAGGACTATAAATAGCCTAAAGGTAAATGAGCCGAATGACGTGAGTTAATAAATCCTAATTACAATGAAGCGGTTCATTGCACATGGTTAAAATTACAACTATAAATGATTAAACATGATGTAACAAAAGGGTAAAGGCAATTTTTGGGCCAAACTGAACGAAGTTTTAAAATT
>JAROYF020000014.1:1443070-1475463 GCA_029619325.2 Dynastes grantii | reverse complement strand
AGTTTTTATTTATTTTTTTTATATTTCGGATATTATAGCAAAAATATTACTTCCAGGTTACACTGAGAGATGTATCGAACAAATTGTATGTTATGAAGAAAGGGGATCTTTTAAAAACAATTTTAAAATATTTCAGAAAATAAAATGAAAATAAAAATTTTCAAGAATACATGTACTTTTATTGTGGGGGGGGGCACATATTTTGACCTTTAAAACATACTTATAACGTTTATACTTACGGGTAATTATTCGTACAATACTTATTCATACAGATCTTTTGTCTGTGCTGGTGTTAAAATAAAATTTGGTCCTATGATATGCGTATAATATATGTAATTATATCCTAACATAACACGTATTGCTTGCGACGCGTGCACCTTGTTATATTAGTATATTGGCCTGATAATCAATCATTTGTCTTCCGTAGAGCTGCGATACTGATGGACAGAACTGTTTTGTTTCCTCACTGTATACATCTCACGCTTGCCCATAATGTACTCGATTACCAAATGAAAATCAATATGTTTTCACCACTAAAGACGATTTAAATTACAACAAAATAACAAGACGAGAGAAAAGTTTGAAACAACTTTACAGACATGTTACTTGTAACAGAGGTAATTGAGAGCTGTGGCTAACCTTTTATATTGAAATCGCGCCAATTTCCTTACTTTAAGTACGGAACTTTATCACCATTTCCCGTTCTAGAGAAAATAATGGGTTGAGATTAACCCGTTTAAAAGTTTTTGCATTCAAACAATTTTAAATAATATTTTAGTCCAAACACACTTCCAATTAATTCTTTCTCCACTTTATGCGTCTTTACACAAAAAAAGTGTCCACCAAGCAATCACTTGCACTTGCCCTTTTGAGATTTTACGAATTCTAAAGCCATGTCAACAGAGTGACGTGGTTGCAAATGGTTTAGTAGTATTTATATGATTTACACTTAGGTAAATGCATTCTACATACATTCTCAAGATCATCAACAAAAAAAATTAGAATTTACGGTGAACAAATACTTCTTTTGGCTACTATATGAAAGGAAGATATTTAGAAGGGGGAATTTTTAACATTCCTAATGCTTCTAACGTCAATCGATAGACGATTTTATAGTTCTCCTGTCTGAATATTGAAGACAATGACGTTGCATATGGATAAATTTACTCTCTCACACATTATACATACATATGTACATGTAAGTCAGCAATCATTTTAACGTAATACGTTGCACATTACGTTAGGTTCTCTCCTGCAACAGTTCACACTAAAACGTTTCCGTTATTCTTTATGTACTGAGTCTGTCTTAACTTAAATTAGTTACAAACACAGGACTAAATCACCTGAAATCAACACAAAGCTAACCGATGATTTGCACATTTTTAAATTGAATCTATTGTGATGTCGCCTCCAAGTTTATTCATTTTCTAAACATACTTTTTATTGAAGAATCGTTAAATAAATATAATAAAAAATGGCACCACTATAATATTCACATAGACGTTTAATTTGAATAGTTTATGCTGTTGCTGGTATAATTTAATGCCTAAACATAAAATAGAAGTCGTATCTTGAATTTATTGAAAATTACAATTTTTAAAATTGCGCTAAGTAGTTTAGAAGAAATACTTCGTATTATTTATATTACAAGTCGTTTTTAACATATTTCCAATAAGTTAATTTATTGACTTCTACTTAAAATGTCAATTTTAAGCTTGCATTCTACGATACTAGACGTAAAGCGAAGAGAACCCTGAAAAATGTAATCTAATAATTCCTTCTTGGGGTTCGCAATTCGATTCTGAGACTTTCGCTGCGGAAATTAACTCGGTAAGAGTGTCTAGGTGTTTCTAGGGTAATGCTGAAGTCCCTTGTTACCCCAAAACAGGGACAGATTAAATTCTTAAGATGTCCTTAAGCGATAAACACCTGTTTTACAATTACATTACGCTAGTAATCTCCTTTAAAATAATTATTTAACATTTACTTAATAAAAGGAGATTGTATTCTGATATAGAAACCATATCATCCTAAATTAGCAATCATCCCATAGAATTTTTGTGACAGAACAGGATACCCTTTTGTTTTTTATTTATATGATGAGTATGAGTATTTAATCTGAAATTTGTTGGGTATTAAACATACATAATAGCACTGCGTATAAGCTGACGAATACATAAATTGATTTAATTTTCATATTAAATTTTGCCTTTATCCTAATCCCCATCTTCCAAAGTATAGGGAAAGGTAGAGAATGCCTGTCCAACGCTATTCATTTACGCATTCTACGTAGTTGATTCAGGTGGACCACATAAACTTTATAATTCTGGTAAATTCTGATTAAAAGGTCAACATAGAATGTGTATAGAGGCTTATATCAACGATATACTTATACTTTCTTCTTTTAAGCTAAAGGTTTCCATTATGAATTTAGAGAAAAACTTGTGGTTATAGTAAAGGCAGGGTAAATATCGATGCACGTCATTTATCGAAAATACCGTCATGTATTGCGGTGTTGTCAAAACCAAATAAAATAAAATTTATTTGTTTTTATCAAGAAGATGTCAGCTCTACTTACAGTGAAACTAAATGATATGTGTACAAGTATAAAGATAGATTTTAAATGTACAGGGTGTTACAATATTTTATCTACGTACGTACATATATCCTAAATTGAAGTTAATACATCCCTGAAGACATTCTAGTTCTCTTTTCTACCAAAAATCACAAGGATAATATCGGAATGACTTTGACAACATGTAAATTTGCGGCAACATGAGTGTTCTTCTATGTTTTCGTCGTTCCTCGATGAATACCGATTCAGTTTCGTGCTATATAAAAAAGAGGGGTAACCTGAGAATGTTGGATGCCTCGCCGCAACCCTCGAACGGAATCCACCGATGGAGCCAACGTCGTAATAGCATGTGGGGGAGAGAAGTCCGCATCAACACCGTTGGACGAATCAGGCTTAAACGCAAACGATTATCGGCTATTTCTCCTTGAACCTGTTGTGCTTTCGTTTGCTACTGGAGACTAGGACGAAGTTTATGAAAATTATGCATGATAATGTCCTTTCACATACTGTGGCATCGTTTTCCGGTAATCACCAAAACCGAAACATTATCTAATTTAATCTTTAACTACTAGTAAAGTAATGACATGGTGAGATCTGAATATTGAGGTAGTAAAGTAAATAACACATAGGCTGAAAAGTCCCGGGCCTAACACATAGCTGGCGCTAGTTTTATTGCATTCACCTGTTTGGCAGTTAGTACTAACCTTAAAAGACAGCTTTAAAATTTCATGATATTCATTCATTAGTTTTGAGTTTTGTGCTAAGAGGACGCTACTTTTGTTATTTCCAAAACAATGGATCAAAAAAAATTTCGTGTTTTTTTTACACTGCCCTTTATGGGAAAAAAAACCGTTCAAGCGAAGCAATGGCTTGAAAAGTGTTTGGGGGCTCCCTATCAAAAAACAATAAAACGTTGGTTTGCTGACTTCAAACGTGGTGTAGCACCGATGATGCAGAACGCAACAAAAAATGAGGCGATAACACCAGAAAACATCAAAAAAAACCCCAAAATCGTTTTGAATGATCGAAAAGTGAAGTTGCGTGAGTTAGCTGACATCGTAAAGATATCAAAAGAACGTGTTGGCTCTATATTGCACGAGCATTTGACTATGAGAAAGCTCTGTTCAAAATGGGTGCCGCGTTTGCTCACTGTTGACCAAAAACAAGAACGTGTTGATGCTTCTGAGCAGTGTTTGGCCATGTTTAAACGTGACAAACCGGAATTTTTGCGTCGATATGTGACAACGGAGAAACATGGATCCATCACTTCACTCCGAATTAAAACGATTATCATCTGAGTGGACAGTAACTGGTGAACCTCGTCCAAAGCGCCCGAAAGCACAACAATCGGCTGCAAAGGTTATGGCCTCGGTATTTTGGGATGTGCGTGGTGTAATATTCATCGACTATCTTGAGAAGGGAAATACCATCAACAGTGAATATTATATAGCGTTACTGGAGCGTCTGAAGGCCGAAATTGCAAAGCAACGTCCGCATATGGCGAAGAAAAAAATTTTGTTCCATCAAGACAACGCACCAGGTCACAAGTCAATCAAAACAATGGCAAAACTACATGAATTGAACGTCGAATTGCTCCCACATCCACCGTATTCGCCAGATTTGGCTCCCAGCGACTACTGGTTGTTCGCAGACCTAAAAAAAATGCTCGCCGGTAAGAAATTTCGCTCGAATGAAGAGGTTATCGCTGAAACTGAGGCATATTTTGAGGCAAAAGGTAAATCGTTTTACAAAAGTGGTATTGAAATGTTAGAGCGGCGCTGGAATGATTGCGTTGTTCTTGATGGAAATTACGTTGATGAATAAAGCTAATTTTGAACAAAAAAAAACGTGTTTTCTTTGTCAGACCCGGGACTTTTCAGCCCATGTGTTACCATTACTTTCATAAAAATCTAAGACAACTTTGTGAAAAAATTATGTTATTTTATATTTAACCCAACAATTAATTTTTTATTGAGCTTATAAGTTTTATTCGTTTATTTTAAAAACTGTTTGCTTTTAGCGAAAAAATATTTCAAAGATTATTTGTAAATAAAAACATTTTTATTGAAAACATCTAGCATAATTGCCCAATTAGTTCTTGAAGATTTGGAAACGCAAATTATGGCTGATTTAAATTTTGAACCTACTTTCTTCAAGAGATACGTAGACGACTGCTTGACGCGTATCCCAAAATATTTTCTACAAAAAATGTTTCATCCAAAATTAAAAATCACTTTAAAAATTGGTACAAAATAATAACATAAATTTTCTAGACCGCAGGCTTATTCGCCAGAAAAAAAAATTATTAAAGGTAAACTTGAAACATCGATACTGTAGAGAAAAAAATAATAAACAAGCCTGAGATAGATTGAAACATCTGTTAAACAATAAATTTAACTTTATCGCCGATATTTTGAGCAGATATCAATTTCGGTATAGCGATATCGTGTCGTCCGAAATTGAACTTTATGCCCTGACTGCTTTTATTGGCATATTAGTTTTAACTGGAAAAAATACAAACGTGTATATTTGATGTTTTTTTTGTTTTTCGTTTTTTTTTTTGTAAATCAGCACTAGTAAAGTTTTATATTTCGCAACATAGTCATATTTAAGGTTCACCCACATCAAAATTTTATAGCTCCTACGAGTGTACTTTCGAGTTTTGTAGTTTTACGGTTTCGGCCGCGTCATTCGTCAAAATCTGTTCTATTTAAGCGAGTTTATTTATAGTGCTTTAGCTGTATTGTGCAGACAAATCTCTGCATTCGTATTGTACTCCCTAACTTATTGCAACTTATCTCGAAATTATGGATGTTGTTTATTACAATTTTGGGAAATTATCATTCTATAATAATAATAATAATAATAATATATTTGTTGCTTCATTACATCGCAATGTATAGAACACGTCAAATAATTAGTAAAAGTTTACATATAAAAATTAACTTGTCACATAAACAGTTTAAAATTCTTATGTTAAAAAAAGTCATTAATGGTATATATGGAATTTTCTGTTAGTAGACGGCGAAGATCTGTTTTAAACTTTGTGGATGTTTAGTGTTTTTATGGATACTGGTAAGTGGTTATATACTTTCACAATTTGATGTGTGACACTTTTTGAAACTAAAGCTTTAGTCGTTTGCGGCAACAGTATATTGGAATTTGTATAACCGCGTGTAGTATACCCATGATTAATCTGTTGGTCTTTTTTAAAATTCATAGTTTTCTTTGGCGAAACAAGCACACTCGTACACGAACAGTCCGCAAGGTAAGTATATTGTGTCTTTTGAAGCTGTCTCTACAGGATTCGCTCCCCTTTTCAGATGGCAGATACTTCGTATGCACGATTTCTGTAATAAAAAAAAAATTCGAGCAGCGTCAACGGAGTTTCCCCCAAAAACAACGCCGTGAACTCCCTGAAATGCACGTACGCGTAATAGGCAGACAAACTGGCTTGCGACGTTACGTACCAGATATCATTCCTAACGCATAATTAAAGTGGAGATCTTGGCCAGACGAGACACGGGAGATTTCCAGTTGAGTTGGGAATCCATCTGTAGCCCCAGGAGAGGGGCTTCCTCGTCAGTGGTAAGTATGCTGTTGTTATATATAAATCGCAGAGGATGTTTGAAGTAGCTGAAGTGCATAACGGATGTCTTAAGTATATTTAGTTGTAGACTATTTTGACTGAACCAGTTGTCAAAAGCGACCAGTGTCCTACATAATTCGTTCTCCAGTTCCACCCTATTGTTGTTTTTTATTATAACAGATGTGTCATCCGCATATAATACTGTGTTGTGCTGAACCAGGTGTGGCAGCTCATTAATGTATAGCAGGAACAGGAGCGGGCCGAGTATCGAGCCTTGAGCTATGCCTCGCTCGGTCTTCTCTGCCAGTTGGAATAAATAGGTTTTCCCGTATTATTTTCCGAAGAAACCTCTGTTGGCGATCAGACAGATAAGACTGAATTAGTTTCAGGCCATTCCTGCGTATAATCCCATTGAATCGCTATCAAAAGCCTTACTTAGGTCCATGAATACTCCAACAGTATATTCATTTTTGTTTATTCCTCCAAATATCCTTTTTATTGTCTGATAAATTGCTCTCGGTAATCTACCCTTGAACAAACCATTCTGCATTATATTGAGGACTTTATTTTTTTTCTATAAAGGCATATAGTCTGTTGTAAATGACTTTCTCAAACATTTTGGAAATGTTAGACAATAAAGATATTGGTCTATAGTTTCCCATATCATTTTTGCTGCCTTTTTTGTGTATCAGCGTGACAATTGATCGCTTCAATATATCAGGGAATATGCTTGTCTCTATAGTTTTTTTTAAATAAGTATTGCTAGAGGTATGGCAAGATCAGCAGCGCAATATTTTAACAGTTTAGTTGGTATGTTGTCATGTCCTACCGAATCTGTGTTTTTCAGATTCAAATTATATTGTATATTTCGTAAGGTGACTTTGGGATGTAAAAACACAGTTTGATCAATGTATTTGATCTTTTTTTCATATTGACTTCGATATCATTGTCCGAGTTTTTGCACATTTTTATTAGCCAGTTGTTAACATGTGAGAGACAACGGGGTTACTCGCCATTGACAAACTTTTTCTAATCTCATCTACGCAAAATTTATTCCTGCTACCCTTATTGGTAACCTTTTTTTTAAATACTTTTCAAGTGGCTGCCGTTTTGTTACTAGCCGTTTCTATAAAGTTTGAAATTGTTCTTTTTTTTTTTTCTGTATTTCATTCTTTAGATTTCTTTTAGTATTTTTTATATGTTTCGTAGTCTATTTTAGTGTTTAGTGCATCTTCATACAGAATACGCTTTTGTTTGCATTTATGTATTATTTCAGGCGTCATCCAGTGTTTTGAAGTTTTAGAAGTCTACATCTAGTTATTGCATATACAGTGTATTAAAAAGACATATGAAACATTCTGCACGTTTATGGAAGCATACAATTATCACCTCTCCTCCGACGAAGATATTATGCAAATTATAATTTAAATAAACATATCGTTGCTACAACCAAGAAACAACACAAAGTACAGCGTACTCGTATATTTGTCGTCCGAAGAAATTGTGATATAATTGACAAATTTAACTAGTGATTCTTCCGACGAAGTTATAGTACAAAATATAACAGTCAAACGTATCTTTATGTATATTTTTTTTTGTGAATCTGTATAACAGGATTTACAAAGGGACAAGTTTAATAAAAAAGTACTTGAAAACAGAAATAGGTAGTAAAAGGGGTTCACTGTATATCTTGTTTTGTTCCTAATCGATCTATGTAATATTATCGAGAAAAAGTGATTCAGCGAAACTCCGCAAACGCTTCAAGAGAATGTGTTGTGGTCGTTTCTAATTTTTCTGCTCGAACGATTATCGGACTGACCACTTGCTTCCACCTGTCAACTTTTGTTGTACATGTTGCAGGTTTATTACCTTCCTGACTGGCCAATAACGTAAAGAATCGGCCAATATGTCTGACGGCGTAAAATCTCGAACAAAACTTATTCCTTTATTTAGCGAGAGGTAAATTAATTTGTAGAAGGAAACATAAATTCTCCTAAATAGGACAAGCTCCTTAGAATACCTTGTCCGCTATAATCTTAAGGTATTTTGATCTTGCTCTTTTTGTATTTTAAACTACCTGTTGAATATGAAATCCGTAGCTAGAAAAGAATTCCACCTAATACATACCATCTATCTACTTTTACAACCAAGTAATTCGTCGAAATGGGTCACACAAACGTTATATTCATGGGTTGTTAATGAATTAAAGTTGAAGCTATTGACGGAAGTCATAAACCGCATCCATTCGATAACTCGTAAAAACTTATCAACGGTTTTAATTTTAGCGATAGCAACTCGTTATAACGGAGACGAAGGCTGTAAACAACGCGAAGCTGATTAAGTTGGGGAAGTTCTCCTTCATGTTGATGACATTCAATGGGAAATATAGTCTATCTTCATGTTTTATGCTTTATTATTAAGATATAACATATATCGTGAATAAATAATATACCTAAATCTAATTTTACTTAACAAGCGCCGCTACCAAAAAAGAAAAAAAATCATACAATCTGCTTTTGTTTTAAAAAATCGAGAAATAAAATGAAATCCTCTTAAATTCGCAATTTTAACCACTGTAAAATGGCACAAATTAAATAAAAAAACTATGTATGTACTTGAAATAAACCGTATCTCTACGATTTTATCTTATTTCTAGTTTTACTATCGTCAGAACCCTTCCTGTACTTGATTTCGGTAACAATATCGTATATATCCGAATCAACGACTGGTGTTTCAGTAGTTCCCGGATGTTGTGGACTCTGTCCAGGCTTCAAAAGCGATACTCCATCTCTACCCATCGTCATGCAATCAAAATGCAATACGAGAATTGTAGCTCTTTGTATACGAGTCTCGAAATCTAAACACATATGTAGATTCTGACCGGGTGTGTATATATCGAATAATTTAGCGCAGAAATCAACCCCTGGAACGTATGGAATGGGCACGGGGATGCACAATGGTGGTGGATTTTTAGCTACAAAACGAAACGTGTGTAATTACAAAGAGATGTGTGAGCTATTGAAAGGAATGCACTACTGGGATTGATCAACTAACATAATTTCAAAAATGTATAAGATTTTGTTTACTGAAATAAATCTTTGCGAACTTTGTGGATACTATACGTAATTTTCAATTAAATTCATTTATCGTAATATTAATTTTAAAACTAGGTCTTGTTATTTACACCCGTGACGACATTAATAATACTCGGAACTCTCATGTATGGTTAGACGAAAATCCCTACACAACAGTCGAAAATAATTTTCAGTACAAGTTGCAGCATTTTGGAGAATCGCCTCACAAGAGAGCACTACTTATTTTTTTTTACAAAATGAATTACAAGGACTACTAGAGAATGTTCCTCTAAACATCAGAATATAAATGTATAATCATCAAGATGGAGCTCCTGCACATTTCGTTTGTCAGGTCAAGCAATATTTAGATGATAAGTTTCCAGGGCTTTGGACACCACTAGACTATTGTTTATGGGGCTAGTTCAAAAATGAAGTTTAGAAGGTAAAAGCAGATACTTGAGATGCACTAATTCGACGTATTAGTAATACTGCAGCCGATATTAGAGAAAGACATAAGCAATCAGGAGAGCGGCCTTTTTAGAGGAAGCATAAAATGTTTAGAGGTCAATGGGGGTATTTTTGAATAATTGTTAAAAGAAGTGTGCCTTTTTAGAAACAATCCACGTGAAATATTTCATAAACTAAAACTAAATTCATAACATTTGTAATTTTCAATTTTTAAATTTTTGAAATGATAGTCGATTGGTCCTGTAATGCGATCTAGAAATAATATAAACAAAGTATTTTGCACAATTTTTTGAATGGATATGTAATTAACGAGTAAAAATGGATAATACTCTGAATTAAAAAGTGTAAATGTTGTATTTTATAAAAGTAATAATGGTAAAATAAGAAATTTTAAACTAATCACTTTTTATTAAGAGATAAGAGAAAATAAAATTAGTTATGTTATAAGGGTAAATTCTAAAAAAGATACAATAACCAGTTAATTTTAATTCACTTACCAGAAAAACTGCTGCTGAATATTGGATTATTATCGAACAACATGCTCATAGAAATGGAAAACTCCAGCGGATCGTAAGTGAAGTTCATGCAACCTGAAGAAAAGATAAATAATACTTACGCGGTGGTATGAATTGTAATGGCAAAGTTTAGTCCTTGGCAATTTAAGCGCGAGAATTTGAATCGGACGGGTCACGTATTAGGCATGAATTAGCGATGTGGTCTTCTTTCGAAGCAGCGAGTAGATTCACTCTGTCCCTCTCCCAAATACATTTGTCTTATCCCGTTAGAACGGATTTTACGTGAAACGTGAAAACGGTAAAGCGATTTTGGAAATAAAGTGTCTTTAAATATGTCACACCAAGCAGTACCGATTACGAAATATAATACAATTATTTTTGAAAGATAGTTCAAAACAATAATTTTTGATACCTTGGAAATAGTGTCATTATGCAGAGGATTTTTTGGAAAAGATCTTGAAACCAATCAATATAACACACCATGATTAATCAAATATTAGTAGTAACGATCTTCAATTATTTAATCATTATAACCAAATATGAATCGATCCTATGCCCCACAAAGACGTAGCCAAGGAAGATGTTTTGAAGCTTCTCCCTTGGTTGGTATATGGTAAAACTCTGTAGATTTTGATAAATATTTTCTTTGCTAAAACATTACATACCATCTCATAAATAAAGTAAAGCTAAATTTAATAAGTTAATATATTAAAAACAATATTTTATCTTTCAGCTTTGTACATATGGAAATCGATTCTATAGGTTCGTTTCTATCACCCCAAATGGATCTTTTTATTTTGTAAAATATCTGAAATCTACTTTTTTGAGATAAAAGCATCATGATTCAAAGATATTCGGAAATATTTACCAAAGGTTACGTAAATGTTATTCCTACTTAAATAAACCCCTATTATTTTTTTTAAATCAATGATAATTAGTGCTAACGTATTACGGATAACTTACATCTAGTAATATATTTAATATTTCTAATTTTATTCCCCATATTGACATATTTTACGCGTTTAAATCTTATGTAAATAAATTTATTTAGTCCTTTGCAAATTTCCCTACGTGCGTGAGGACCTATTTCGCCTCTAACCCTCCCGTTTGTTTGTTTTCCGAATGATGGTTGAAGGGATTCTGGGTGAGCTGCCAGTAACCCAGTCTTTATTTATGTAATTTTATATACTCAAGCACATACAACCCTCCCTAAAACATTGACATACCATGCGATTTATGCTGCAAAATGCTATTACTTTATTCGGATAACTAAAGGTCGACGAATATTGGAGATTTTTAAGGACGTATACTTGTCATTGTTTTTGTTTTGTTGCATTTTAGTTTTTAATTTAGTTTGAATGAAGGTTGTAGTTATTAAATCGCTTAGAACAGGTGCGAAAGAGCTTTTGTTTGAATATACGCGCAGAGAAACGTTTACAATTACTGTTTTAATTATTCGTAATACAATAACTATTTTAAATCAAAAAAAATATGTTCTTAGCGTTTCTTTCACCGCTTAAAAGAAGTATACACTTATATTTCTTAAAAAAAAAGGGATTTACTTAAATGTTAACTCATTGAAATATGATCTTTAAATCTAAGAGAATTATCGAGCGTACGACCTAAGTTTTTGACGTGAGTAACAAGCGGTATAGTGAGATTGTCTAGTGTTAAGACAATTTGTCCGCTAACAGGATAAACATCCTTGAGTCGTTCGAACAGAATTGCTACAGATTTATATCGGTTATTGGGAAGTTTTTATAAATCTGTGTGTCATCTGCGTACAGTTGAACATTGGAATGTAAGACATGGGAAGGTAAGCACGTAGTGTAGATAGAAAATAATAATGGGCTCAGTATGGAGCCTTGCGCAAGGCCCTTACCGAGTCGCGGCAACGAAGGACATCCAGACGGGGTTTTCACGTACTGAGAGCTAGATAGCAAGAGCAAGATTACCAAATCCGACATGTTGGAAAATAGAGAGAGAGAAGAATGTCATGATTTATAGTGTCAAACACTCTACTATAATCTAATAAAACCATTTAAAGTTAAATCTCCTTTGTCTCTAGCTGAGTCATCCGTAACTTTCAATAATGTAGTAGTACAGCTATAGTTTGGTCTGAAACCTGATTGACAAGATGGTAAAATGTTGTGCATACATAGGTGATTCATTGGTTTAGCCATGAAGAGTTTTCTCTAGAACTTTGCTAATTGTAGGTAACAGACTGATTGGTCGTAAATCGGTGAAAGACACTATTTTAGCTTTTTTAGGAAGTGGGAGGACAACAGAAGTTTTCCAATAATCTGGGTAGACATTGTCTAATACACAGGAGCTTAAAATATGTACGATAAATAGTAGCATGTAGGGGATCAATAGCTTTAGCATTACTTTATTAATACCATCATGGCCATAAGCTGTGCTTTTAATTTCGTAAATGTAATTGCTGACGGTGGCTGCATCGACTGTATGGAAGTGAAATGTAGACCTTAAGTTATTGAAACTAGAGGCTCGATACATCCCAGTAATCCTACAGAAATTACCCAAGACGCCTGGAACACTATCGATAAAGATGTTATTGATTTTAGTGGCATCGTTCAGGTCTACGGGGATGGAATTACCTTCTTATTGGATTTTTGAAGTTTTTTGATTAATGATCCTTCTTAAATGTTAATAACAAATAAGGAGACGTTTCGAATACGAAACTGCTCGCCCAATTTCGCAATAGAACTTTGTGACATCTGCACCATTTTTTCACTCCTACCTTTAATATGAATATTTTTCTGTCTTGGATTTCCTAACCCCAAGAAAATATTTATTTAATCAAAAAAAAATTTCAAGAAAATTATTTTCTTGTATTATACATTTTTATTACTAGAGCGGGCCAAGAGCGCCACGCGCCAGGTTCGCAATCAGGCTGCCGGGCGCATATATGTATGTAAACATAGGTAATTTAAATATGTAATTATTAGGACGAGGACCAAAACCACTGTCTATTACGTCGTGAAGACGCGCAAATATACACCTGCAGTTTGGGTGTTCGTTGATAAATAGGGCGTTGTTCACAGTGGGCCACTACAAAAAAAAGTTCATTCATCGACGGTTTCGAACTAACAGCGCGCTTATTCATTTACGGATGACGCGCTCTATTCATCAACAAATGACGAAATCTGCAGATGTTACGTTTGACCACTTTCGTGGCATACTAAAACAAGCGTCGGTGTGCTCGCTTTAGTGATTATGTCTAACGTAACTATTAAAAATAAACGGCCATTACCTACGAAAGTTAATAAATTTCTTAGTGAATTTTGTGGATTTACACTACAATGGGAGTACAATTTTCTGTAAAGTTGTAAAAAGAAACTACTGTGCTGGAGCAAACGTGATTGTGAAAGACATATAAATAGCGCACACCACAGAAATAAAAGAAATGGTGTGTCACAACAACGTCAATTTCAATTAGAATTGCTTTTAACGTTTATAAGGGGGTCTACTCACTTCGTATACTTGATAAAAAGCATTTCTGAAAATTCTGGGGTATACATACAATACCGAGTGGATACTACCACCCCGGACAGCGTTACGGAGAGATATTCCACGAATACGTGATAATGAAATCGAATTAAAGCCGAATTAAAAGATAAACAGCTGTGGCTATGTCTTGATGAGACGACAGATTGCAAAAAAATTCTATTTTGAATATAATAGTGCGCGTATTAGATCCTATTAAACCAAATTTGCAATTCTATTAGCCAGCAGAAGATTAAAACAGTGTACTAGTAAAGCAATTACGGCCGTGGTTCTCGAAACGTTACAAAAATTTCAAGTTTCAACCAGTCAACTGTTGTTGTTCATGAGCGATGGCAGCAACAATGTGTAGTGTAGGTCAGTTCCCCTTTAAAGAAAAAGTGTGAAGGACTTTACATGTTACGTAAAGTCCATGCTTTACATCTTGTGGCACAAACTATTCGAGAGTGTTACCTCCGGAGGTGGATGCATTAATAGCAAACACAAAAAAAGTGTTTCTCAAAAGTCCTAAGAGGACTAGGGGCATTCCACAGGTTAAGGTCTGGTATTCGGCGAACCACCAATAGCCCATTCTACGTGTTGGGGAACGTGGTTAAAAGCCGCTTTTTATTATAAAATGAACATTTTCAAGAAGTCAAATCCGTTATTTTGCAATTCGTCCTGCTTCAGCTAGGAGCTTAGCGATGAGCCAGAAGGATTTCTCGATATTTCTGTTGAAACATATCTAAAGAATATTAGCAACAATTACAAAGGGTTAGTAGACGCGATAGAAAATTTGCAAAATTTCTGGATTGTCGTTAGTAGAATCGGCGCAAGTCGTGGACGAAGCTAGTACATTGTTGCACAGTATAAACGATGCAACGCGGACGAGTTTTAGCTAAGTTCGATAGTAATGAAAAAGAACTGACTACACGAGATTAAGACAATGTGCGATGGGGCATCTGCAGATTCCTTTGACTAAGTCTAAAGATTATTTTAATTACGCCTGTCTTACTTCGGTAGACGTGGAACGTAGTCGTTTTCGAAATATAAGAACATTTTTTTTCGTCTCTCGGCGAACATCCTTCACCGAGGCAAATGTGGAAACTTATCTGATGGTGCAACTTTAAACAAGCCTATCCGCATTATTAAGAAGGATAGAATTTATTTATTATATTCCTGACAGCGATTATTAGCACAATAGAATAAAAAGCGTTCAGTGTCTCAAGCATTTATTACATCCCATTTACAACGCATACCGTTTTCAATCAAATAAAATCATAATGAAAATAAAAAATAATTTAAAGGTAAAAGATATATATATATATATATATATATATATATATATATATATATATATATCCGCTCTAATTACTAACATTATTATTGTCAGCTTTTATTTTTTTACTCTTGTGTATTAATTTCGAAATATCACATATCTGCTGTGACTACATATAATGCTATTTACAATAAGCGGCCGTTGCGCCTGATTCCGATTCTGCCGACATGCAATTTGGCCCGCTCTATTTATTACCTTCAAATAAAATATGTTCTTAATTAGAGAACATTTTTGCACAGGCCCATTTTCGTGCAAGAATCCATTTCTCTGTACGATTACAAAGACTGTAATATTTCATTTCTATAATTGCGGCGCCTCCACCAAAAAATGTCTTCAAATAGCAATTGACAGCAAATTCAATTGGCGTATATAAAGATCTAGCTACTAAAACTTACTTGTTCCAGCCTTCCCTATTAAGGTAAACCTGGATGCTTACCTTCTCGACTAAAATTGAACTGCTGTAAATTAAATCCGGCGCAGCATCCGCACGTTAGTTCTTGACAAGTACATCCGTTACTTCTGTAACCAAACCTCCTAAATATAATGGTTTTAGACGCGGACTGGCCGATATTGCTCAATGAGTTGGACAAACTGTTTTGAATAGACGTTAACCGTAGCGGTAATCGTGAAGTGACATCGTAATACACAGACATTGAAGACATGCCTTCGTTGTCGACGTAGTCCAAATCTAGAAAGACCAATGCGAACATTAAAATAGATGTAACAACGAAACGGAATCGAATCAATCGATTCACGAAGACTATTTGTCTCCATTTCTGACCGCCCAGTACACCTATCCACGTCCTCCATCCTCCTCGTCCTCCACACTCCGGATTACACAAATATGCCGGAATCTATCAGCAGCAAACACAGTACGCGATTTATTGCAGTTTACCAGAGTCAAACATATTTCACAATGTTATGAGATGCACCCTCGATCTGTTTTCAATACCTCCTCGTTTTTTTCCATTTTTTAACTGATTCTGTTTAAACATACGCTCACAGTTTTACATTGATTCTCCCTTAATTCAATGCTTTAGAGTTTACAAGAATTTGCAGAAAATTCGATGAAAAGGAATTTTAGAAACTAAATGTATATATATTATTTTTTTTAATAAACATTTTGCATCAATTTTAAATTTTCCCCACTTCTGGTTTTCAAGTAATAAGGTAATCGACAATTTTTTAAAATAATTTCCGATTTTTTTTTTTATTTTTAAAGACAGAACTTTGGGGTAAAATTTAAAAAAAAACAGTTGGTAATGTTGGCAATATTATTATTTATTTACATATAACATGAAGTAAGTATACCTGAAATACATTATGTACTAATATTTGCTTGTTCCTCCACAGTATTTTATTATTTCCTTAATCCTTTTTGGCATAATGCCAATGTAGCTTTTTATTGTTTTTTTTTTAAATTTCGTCGCTATTATGCCATACATCTTGAATATGTTGTTGTAATTCTTCCCTTGTAGTTGAGTTTCGTGTACTTACGATGTTATTCAAAACATTCCACACATTTTCAATTATATTTCAAAGAGTTTTAATTTTATTTGTATGCGTCTATTTTCGCGGTCAATTATTATCATAAGGGGAAAGAAAAAGGAATAAACTACAGGGAAAAAATCACGAATTTCTGGTTCTTCTAGACATGGAGACTCTCTCAACGTGAAGTTGCACAAAAAGAGGGTGTATCACATCAAACTATTCTGACAATCCCGAAATTAATTAAGGAGAATATTCCTAGCAAAAAATTCCTGACAAATGTCAGCCCGAACAGTCCATAGACGTCTTCACGAAGCAGGCTTGAAATGCAGACGTCCAGCAAAGAAGCCAAGAGTAATATCTAAACTGAAAGTGACACGATTTCAATGGGTTAAAGAGCATAAAAAATATACAGTTGAAGATTGGGAAAAGGTAAGTTCCATTTATCATCTGTACTTGGTTGGTCAAATTCATTCATAGTTCTCTTAATGGTTCTCTACATTTTTTACGTTTTTTGTGTGGCATGTTTTGAGAAACATCGTAAGTACACGAAAAAGTCAACTACAAAGTAAGAATTACAACATATTGAAGATGTATGGCATAATAGCGACGAAATTAAAAAAACAATAAAAAGCTGCATTGGCAGTATGTCAAAAAAGATTGAGGAAATAATAAAACACAGAGGAGGAACAAGCAAATATTATATATAAATTATACTATCATGTTATATAATTAAATAATAACATTACAACATTTTACGAATTTATTTTTTAATTTACCTCATGGCCAGGGTATATTTAAGGCGATTTAAAGACACAGGTCTCTACCACTTATGTACATCTTCAAATAAAAACTTGTAGAATTATAAACAAATGAATTTATTTTTCACATTTCATAAATACATTTCTCCCACTTTCTGCCAATCACTTTCTTTGATTTGGCCTAGTTTTTTTCCTACCATTTCGTTTAATGGAAACTCTTTATAACATCAAAAAAATTAATATTCCTGCATATAACAGGAATCACATTTGCTTATCATTTTCTCCAATTTTTTAAAGATTTCAGACAATCGTATTTTTGCAATATTAGGAACATGTTCCTTTTACCTTTGATCTCGTGAAGTTTATTTAGTTTTCCTTATCTAAACTTACTCTTTCAAAGAGAAGAAAATCTATATATGAAAATGACAGATGATTTAAATGTTAAATATTCAATGAAAAGATGAAAAAGATTTATTTCATGTAAGATTGTTTCTTTTAACATACCCTGTCCCACTTTTAATATAAAAGGAAAGTAAATAGATATTTGCATACCAGTATAGAATATCCTTCATATTATACAATGAATTAAACCTAAACAAATCAGCTGTTTAATATTCATTCCGTTTGAGAATTTGTTTTTCAGTCACGACAGCATTAATATACATGTACAGTTAGTAAGAGCACAAGATGTGGCAGTGTGCAACTAAAATACTTGACCACTGTACAGTTAGCAAACAATTGGCCTGAGACAGTATTTATGTAGACCAGCATCGGGTCGTGTGATACATACTAATATGTTGGAAATGTGTAAGTTAATTTTTAGAGATCTATATGCATAAGTTGTAGGTACAATCATTCTACTTTATAGTATTGAAATTGGAAATTCATTCTAACGATTTCATGATGTATGTGTGTCTATACATCCATTTTACAACAATCGATGTCTGTGCGCTTAGTTATTTGCATTGGTCTACTCTCAAATCTGACCTCTGTGAAATCGTTGATTCTTATCATACGATATTGTAAAGGTACCACTGAATCCTCCTTAAATCCTTGGCAAATATATAACAATTGGACAACCTTCGATTTCAGTTTAATAAAGAATCAATTTTTATATATTAATTTGTATCATTTTCTAGTATACATTGTTTTAGGGATTGATTTCTTTATTGAGTATATGAGACATTGGTCGGAATTTTTTTGAATGTACTCAATATTCTCGATATTTGTGACCTTTTAACCTATCATGCAGATGTTGTTGTATTTGTCCAATATAAACGCCATTACAGTTGTTACATGGGATTTTGTACACTACATGGGTTTGCTTATTTTTATGTATCTTATCTTTTAATTTTGAAAATGCATGCTTTAAATTATTGTAATTTTCGTGTGCTGATTTCCCGAATGTTATGCGATATTAAAATTTTATTGATTCTTTCTGGTAATTGTGGAACATATGGTAGACTAACGTATTTTGTTATAGGTCTATCGTTGTTGTTTGAGTTTTTTCGTTAAAGCTGGAGGGTAGTTATTGTTTTTCAAGTTGGTTTTGAATTTATTTAAAATTTCATATCTAAATTTTGGGCTTGTCAATCTGATGGCTCTTTTAACTAATGCTGTAATTACAATCTTTTTATAAGCAAATGGTTGGGCGGAATGGAAATTCAAATAGCGACTGGAAGATTGTTTACAATATATTTACAATTTGCTCTCACCGATAATTTTAGAATTAAGAGAAAAATTAGTTTTTTTAAAAAGATATGTCGCAAAAATACAATCTTAGAAACAGTTCACGCTTTTCAACAATATTACACAAACTTTTTCAAGAACGAAATTTTAACAACCAAAAGTTTTTTAAGTTCAAAAAAAAAAATGGAATTGGCAGCTTATATAAGACTACAGATGTTAAAAAAATCGTAAAAATAAAATATTCCTAAAAATTTTACCAGTAATGCGGCCCTGTGTTCGCCAACTCATACTTTTCTGCCGTTGCATCAACTATTTAGCTGATAAATTTAATACAACTGCCCATATCTAATATTGATGATTTGCGTAGTCATAAAAACAGTTTTTTTTTAACCCCTGTGAATAACAAGAAATTATGGAATGTGTTAAAAATTTAGATTCATCTACAACGCCTGATGAAAATAATTTAATTTCCTTTATTTTGAAATAGGGGGAATATATTGTTAGTCCTTTATCGTACGCAATTAACTTGTCATTTGAGCGAACTTTCCTCTAAATTAAAAGTATCAACAATACATCCTTTACATAAGAAACGGGTATTAACTCTCTTGCAACTACAGGCCAATTAGTATTTTACCTATTTTTTCTAAAATATTTGAACGGTTGATGAACAAGGGTTAATGCATTACTTAATAAATCAAAATATATTACAGGATACACAGCACGGTTTTATTTCAGGTAAAAATACAAAACTGCTCTTTTTAGTTTTTAAACACGTTTATAGGGCGTTGGATAATCGAAAATTCATTTTGGGGTTGTTCTTTGGGTTTATCCAGGGCTTTCGATTGTTTAATCATAACTATCTTTTGTATAAATTGGATAAGAGGGGTATTCTTGGAACAGTCAAGCAATGGTTCATGAGTTACTTGAGCAACAGGCAACAGAGAGTTCGTTGCGACAATGTTTTTTCTAATGTGGCTGTCACAAATTTTTGGAGTACCTCAAGGCTCAATATTTGGGACCAACTTTTTTCTGGTATTTGTAAATGACATAGTACATCAGTTGATCACATCGATTGTCACCTTGTCAATTACGCAGATGATGTTAGCGTGGTTGTACAGGACGAAAATTTTAAAAAATTTTCAGTGCACTCAATTAATCTACGACAAGTTATGAAATTTGGGTTTTTTCAGATAACAGACTTGTCATTAATCAAGAAAAGAAAAAGTATGTTTTTTCCCTAATCACGATCCGTTGTTTTGGGATTTATCACTTTTTTCCAAAAAAGTTTCCCCTTTTAGTAATAGTTGCAGTTTTGGGGTTTTTGGAAATCGACAGTAATTTTAAAATAAGATCATGTTAATTGTTTATGTGGTAAATTGGGCAGGGTTTTATCTTTTGCTAATTTTATATTCTGTACGTTATGGTGTAATTCCCCGGGGCCCCATACGCATACCGTTTTTTTCTCATGAAAAAACGAGCTCTTCGTATAATTTTCCCAATTTAGGACCGTTGGGAATTTTTGTAAAATATTTTTATAAAAAAACTTTAACATTTTTTTGGAAATATATATTTGAATCTTTGCTTTGTGTATAAATATTATAATTCCCTTCAGTAAAAAAAATGTTTTCACAATTTTAATACGAGACAAGAACATTGTCTTTTTTCGTCTAAGCATTCAATAGCAATTTTTCAGAAAAAATCTCGAATACAGGGGGTTGCCTTCATACAATAAACTGCCCATAAGCATAAGATCCCTTAATTCATTTCATTTGTTTAAAAAAAATACTAAAAAAATACTTTTCTACAGCGCAATTGCTACAGTCTAGATGATTTATTTAAATGTTTGATTTTGTTTTTCTTTTTGCCGTTTTTTTGGGTTTATTATTTTATGCATTTAAAGGGAAAATTACAAAAAAAATAAATGTGCTTATTATTATTATTATTATTATTAATATAACTTCGTTAATATATTTTTTGTTTTCACGATTGGGGGCATCAACATATCTTTTAAAAACATTTGGTTTGAAATCTAATCCAGCTATAACCTATTCTTCTAAATCTTTAAAGGACTAATTATGCAATTGTGCTTGATATCGGGGATCCCATTGCGCAACCATAGGTGTGTTTTAAATTTTATTCTAAAATTTGGGAAATATTTTGGGATAAGGTTAGTTTTAGTGCATCTAAAAATTAATTTAGGGGGGTCAGTATGATATTGTAATTTGCTCGGATTTTTTTCCACAACCTTCATGATATAATGATAAAAAATCAATATAAAAGAATAATAGAAAATTAAATATCTCAAAAAACAGAAGAAACAAGAACAATACAATTCCATATAAAACAAAGCCTGTATCATAGCACTATTTTTTTTAAAATAATAACGTCATTAAATGAAACAACTGAAAATAAAAATAAATGCTACTCCTGCGAGGAAGCTAGGTCACAAAATTTATTTCCATGTAATTTCCTGTAATGAAATGTAAAAGGGATTGAAGTAGCCACAAAAAATGGGAACCTTAAAAACCTTTTAATTTTATTAAATTTTTTCCAAAAGGTAAAAACCATGTAATAAATATAAGCTACGTCAATAAAATTACTTAAAATTGTCAGTGACACGATCAATACAACTATTAACAACTATTGCTACATTCTACGCGTCGAGTTATCTATTTTAAAATTAAACTTTGAATAATTCAAAAAACTACATTTCCCCTTTTTTTTTTAACATTGCATTTATCGGAATTCTTCCCATTTGGTTTTTTAACGGTTCATTCTACAGAATCGTCGTAATCTTCATCAACTTGATCTTCTCCATCGATGTTTTTGCCGGTACACCCCCTCCATCTTCTTCACCTATTACGGCTACACCATTAGCTCCTAATCTTATACAATCGGGCCATTCTAGGAGTGTAAAAACTTGCCAACTTGCTTCAGCGTCAATACACATATGGATGTTCCTTTGGGGAAGTAGATATTTGAGAATTCCATACATAATTCGATAAAACGAAATCTTGGAGGATGGATACATATTGGTGGGGGTTTTTCCAAAACCCAAAAAATTTTTTTATTCAGTTTCGAATCTTGATAAAATAGTCAGAAATTTGGGTATTTTTGAATATTTTTTGGGGTTTTTGAAACATTGTTTAAAAATAAAGTAATAGTTACGGGAAAAAATACGGAAATCGATTCTAAAGATACGTTTGTATCTAGATGCTTTATCTCTACTTTTTAAATACCACTAGAATGAATAAACGTAGTTCTAAACTAAGAATCGTCAAGTTTTTGCATTATTTTTTAAAAGGTAATAAAATTACCCAACAAAGTTAAATTCAAACTATTTAATTGCTTTAAAAAGACTTTTAAAATAAAAAACGCATTATTCCAAAAGTTTATATTGAAAAAAACATGGACTGGCCATCTTCTTGAGGGTGTCTTCACGCTGTATTTTCGGGCCATTTGATCTACTACGTCAACGCCATCTTTTGTGCTATTATAGTATACAACAGTTTCTGGCTTTTTCTTTGTACTAGCAACAATCGAAACTGTTGGATGTTGCGCACCGAAAAACATTTTTTTTTATTTTGGCGAAAACTGTCAAAGTGCAAACATTTTATTTACTTGTGAATAAAACCGTTTCATATAAAGAACCTTTGTCCGTTGTCACATTTCTTCCTTTCTTGGTGTAAGGCTCTAATAATTTTAGAACGACGTATTCACGAAGTGGTTGTCCTATTGGTCTCGAATCACTTTTCCTAAATATGAGAAGGTAGTCAAACATATTTGCTTCAGTGTCAAAAACAACCCAAAATTTTAAATTTAAACTTATCCGGTTTATTGGACATATATTTCTAAAACGACATTTTGCTTTTTTAGGAAAAAGTTTTTTCTATTGTTATGTTTTCTCCCGGGGACATAACAAATTTTGCAAGGCAAATTTTTTCCATATTTCAGAAACTAAAAAAATTGTTGTTCCAGTCTTTCTTTCCTTGTAGACTTAAAGATCGAACCCCGAGACCCGCATGATTTCTCTAAATTTGTTTTTAGACATCGTTTGACAAAAAAACGATATTATTTTTTAGACCACAAAATCTAATTCTAAGTGACGGGAAACCCCTGAGCAACACGTGTGTGTAGAATGGCAATAAAGGTTTTCGAAATTAAGTCTGCGCATGGCGATACAAAAAAGAGCACGAGGAGAAACAGGTTCTTTGTCGAGGTAATTCAACAAAGTCCCGAAAAAAGTACTAACAAATGGGGAACAAGCTCTGATCGGAATTACAGTTATTGCCCTGTTTTATATGTAATAAATGTTTGTCTCTAAAAAGGTTAAAAATTGTAGTGCCGAAAAGATTTTAAAGGTGGTGTTGAACTCTTTGGGAACAAATTTAAGTTTCAACTAAGCCTTTTAATGTTTATGAGTGATGGTGCCGCAAACATGCGTTCTTTGGACCCATCTCTTAAAGCACAGTGGTAACTTCTAAATGTAACTATAAAATCCATATTTTAAAACTTACGGCACAAACGATTCCTACATGTCTTCCACTATTTAAAAGCTTTATTGCTAGTACAAAAAGGGAGTGTTTTTTAAAGTCCCCCAAACGTCCCCACTATTTCACAAACTGTTCCCGATTTACCTAACCCCAGCCGATCCCTTACAGGTTGGGGGAACCCCGGTTCAAGCTGCGTTTTCCACAATAAATATTTTGATCAAGTAAAAAAGGTAGTTTTTTAAAAATTTAATCCGACAAAAAGCTGCAGCAATCAAAAAAAAGCCAGGAAATATTTCAAAATAGTCAAGTTAAAAAGGGGTTCCAAAAAAATTTACAACAATTTCTTCGGAATAGCGGAGGGAATAGAAAAATTAAAAAAAATGTTTCGATGTCGCTTTGGGAGTATCTCGTCCCAATTAAAAATTTTAAAACTAATTTTAAAAAATTTTAACCGTATTTTGGGAAAAGCTAACACCCTATTAATTAAATCTGTTAATTTTTTAATTACATTCGAAAACTCTGAAATGTTTGGTAATTTAATCTGTTTTGAAGTAGTATCTATAATTTTCAAATATATATATATATATAATAAATACATAGTATTCAGATTTTAACGAATTAAAATGATTTTATAGGACATAAATTTTGTGTTTTATAGGTTCGAATATAGAAATTTATGACTATTTAATTACAAACATGCAATATGCAACGCAAAAATATAACACAATAAATTTTTAAAACCTGATCTGTATTGTATCGCGCCAACAAGTGCTTATAAAACAATGTAATATGCGTGTAATAAATTATCGCAAAGTATTGACAGGCACTCAAAATCATTAATGCCATTGTATACATTGTAAATAAGTTAAATTAGGCAATTTATTCAAGCATAAAATACAAGATTTTGCTTACCTGAAAATGTGTTTTTATAGAGAACCCGGTTGTTGACGGTTATCTTAGCGGTAATTGCAAAATCGTCAGGTTCGTAGGTAACATTAACGCAAGCTTTTTGTTGAAAACGTTCCAATATCATCCCTGTACAACACCCACATTGTCCTTCCGCACAAGAACATGGTAATCTTAGCTGCTGAAGGCCCTCCAAAATCGGTCTACGTGTTGTTGTCGATGATAGCAATCCTGACGATGTTGTAGAGTTTGTTGTGGCATTAGATTGTTTATATAAGACCGAACCTTGTCTTCCCGAAGTAATTTTAGCTGAGAAATTAATGAAATTTACACATATTTATCTTTTTGCAGACTAAACAACTTACCGCTAATTATATTGGCTGTAAATATTATGAGGAATACGGACAATGCGTTATAATTCATGTTAAATATGATGCTGACACTTTCTCAACACTTAACAGACTAACTTCTTCACACAGTGTAACACTTTCCCATATTTACCAGTTCACTTATATAGGTGAATCTTGAAATGTAAAATATCCGTTATTTTCTTTTAATCCGTAGTAAATGGTATATTTGTACATACATATGTGGGTCTATATCTTCAATACGATAAACACTATATTTCCGTTTTAAGAATTAATTACAGGCTTAGAAGTAAATAAGCTACTACTACTCCTACTAATTTTATAACAAAAGGATATAGCTCCACTCAAACTTTAGGGAAAGGTTTCATATTTTTTTTTATCAAAAACGGAAATATTCCCGTAAAGTGCGTTAAAAGAAATTATGCAATCATGGCCACATGAAGGTAAGTTATCAGAAAATACGCGGTGCCTTGGTAACAATTTTAAAACCATATTACAAGAAGGTAAATAAACTAAACACATTCCTTATTTATTGTTTTAATTTCTTGCCTTAATAAATAAATAAATTTACAGGATCAAAAAGAAAGGTATAAACATTAAATTGAGCACAATACCATTTAATTCAATAAATATTTACATTTGAACATTTGTTTCGTTTAAATTAAAATAAATAATAAATAATATAAATAATTACTTTTGTAAACTAAATCTAGTTCAATCAAAATCCTATTACCAATGCAACCTGTCTAACCACATGTCCCTACTTAACCTTCTATCTTTAGTTCTTTTCCTGTGTGCTGTGGATTTTGCTTTTCTAGCCTCGTCCTCCTCATCCTCATCATCTAAATTATCATCGTCGTCGTCATCATCATCATCTAAAAAGTCATCTTCATCAGATTCCTCCTTTTTATTAACCTTATTCTTCAAAGCAGACTCTTCCTCATCGCTATCATCAGCAAAAGATATCATGTCGACTGTTCCATCAATAATATCATCTACTACATCCTTAGATTCAGCTGATTCTTTCTCATCAATAATAGGTTTTGCAACCTTATTTTCATCCTTTTTCTTCTCCTTCTTCTCATCTTCAACTCCCAAAACATCTTCAACAACTTCGCTTATGGGATCCGATTCTTCTGAGTCATCTTCATCGTCTTCCTCGTCTTCGTCTCCACTTTCGTCATCGTTTTTTATTATGAGACTCTGTACTGGTTCTTCGTTTTCTTCCTCGTCATCATCAGCAAAAGCTACTTCCGTTGTAGCGATTTTATCATCTATAGTTGTGCTTAAATCTTCCGCAATTGGGTTGCTTTCTGTAATAACCTGCTGGATAATTTCTGGAGTTATCAAAGGTAATTTTGCAGGATCTATTTCTGGTGGTGAACTTGGTTCATTTACAGCAGAAGTTATTACCTCAGTAATCTCAACCTTCGTAATTGGTGAACTTGATATATCAACAGAATCTGGTACTATGTTATTTGAAATTGATGCAGCCTCCATTGGAGCTATTGAATCTTTTTCCGGAGATGTCATGCTACCTCCAATCGTGGAATCTGGAATTTCATTGATAGTTACGTTAGTGATTGGAATAACTAATTCAGGCTTCTTCTCTGATTGCATAACAGCTTCTGAAGTTGTTATAGATACAATTGGAGCTGCTGTTGTTGCTTTAGTCACAGTCTTTACTGTAGTTGAAGAAGGCTTTTTAGTGACTCTCCTAGTATTCACAGGCTTTTGAGTGACACGTCTCAATGGTTTCTTGGTTACCCTCCTAAGTGGAGCTTTTGTTGTTGTGGAAGTCTTTCTAACCGGCGTACTTTCACTATCATCACCTTCAGATGTGAATAATCCATCAATAAAATCGTCATCAAGTAAGCTGAAGCTTTCGTAATCAGCAGATTCGACATCGTTATCATCATCATCGTCATCTTCAGTGTCATCATCATCATCATCATCATCAAAGTCGAATTCATCCTCGTCATCGTAGTCATCATCGTCGTCATCATCGTCATTGTCTTCTTCAACTGGTGGTAAAGGCTGTGAAGGTTGAACTTTCAAGCCTTGAGGACCAAATTTGAAGCATGAAACACGCAAAGCCGCTTCAACATCCTTCAAAGCTTTAAGCTCTAAACCTAAACATGCGTTGAAATCTTGACCTTGACGGGCGATGTTATAAACACGACCGCAAAATTTTGAAACGCCTCCGGGTAGAGGCATACAAATTGGTCTTGGTCTTCTGCCTGTTAAAATAAAGGGATTTAAAATCTAATCAAAATGTTTGAATGGGGTTACTCACTGTTTATGGTTGTATTGGTAAGGACCCTGTCCCCAAAACTCATGGAGATAGCCAACTTCTCATCGTTCAAGTATTGTAAGGAAGCACATCCAGGTCCTTTCAATGATACTACTGGTATATCGAATTCCCTACAGCAATTGCACAGTTTGGTGTTACAGCTACAGTATCTGTTAATGGTATCCTGTTGACGGATTTTATGGCTTAATTTGGTGTGCTTTTTGGTTAAGGATTTTGTTCCAACGTTGTGTAAACCTTTGGTGTCTAAAAAAAAATAAAAATAAATTAAACATTTTTTTTTTTACAAATGTTTGTGGATATGTGTTTTGAATGTACTTTTTCGACACAATATCTATTTACTATAGCCCCAATAACTTATAAGTTATCAATTTGAATTGTTGGAAAGCACGTTCACATCATTCCAGTACTACAAACACCTTCTGTTGTAAGTGGTATAGTTTCCAAGGTTTTTCACTGGTTACTGAAGACCAGTTTCGTGTAGGAATACTTTTTCTGGTTGTCATAGATAAATATTATCGTATTACCCCTTTTACTTTTCATTAAAAAATCAACAAAAACAAGAGAGAAATTAAAAGAACCAAAGGAATACTGGCGAAATTTAAATTTTAAAAATTTAGGTTAGTAGTATTTCTATAATTTGAATACGTTAGTGTGCAAATTCACTATTTTACATATTCAGATCTAATCAGCGTAGTCATTTGTAAAATAGTTGCATCACTTGATTCTATTTACATGAGTCCGGGCAGAATTCATTCCGCCTGCATGAAATAATATTTATCACTCAAAGATAACTCTAACCGGAAGGAAAACGTAGAGATTATTAATTTTCAGTATCCTCCATGCCAATGTAAGAAGAATAAAGAGAAGAACTCGAACTAAAGTTAACGTTAATGAAGAAAACTTACCAATTACCCTAGAAGCTGCGAAGGCAAGGAAGACGAAAATAAGAAGTAATTCGAAAATAAATGACAGACGCATTTTGATCTTACTCTGAAAATGAAATAAATAAGCAGATACAAAAAACTATAGGTAAATTTATATACAAGTTAAAAATGTAAAACGGGCTCAGTATTTTTGATTATCCATTTTACGTTGTTCAATAGCAATAATAATAGTAATCCTTACCAATCATCCAAAACACTAACACAAAATCACTAATTACAAAGTTATTTATCAAAAATAAAAGCACTAGTTACCTTGATGATTGTCTATGATATTCTGTGAGTTCTTCATTCTACACCGCAGTTCTTCGTTTGAAAGAAGTAGGGGAACATATTATGTCGGTCACGTTTGTAAGGTCATCTAAGGCCTTCCGGCAGGCCATGGACTCTCTGTTGTGGTAGCAGAGTTATAGAAAGCATTTTTATACACTTCATTTTCATCGTTGAAATACTCAACATAGACGAGGCACTTTACTAATACAATATTACAGCATAGATAATATCGAATATTAAACGAATGTATATATATTTAAGTTCATTAACATTTCACTTTTAAAATGTACAGGTTTTTGAACTCGTGTCCCACATATCTCTACACCATTGCCCTACATTTGCTTCCCAATATTATTCACTTTGTGTAATCGTCATTCGCCCACATAGGGGAACGAAAAAATGCAAATCGTACTTTTGTTTAGGGGAGCAAGTTGTTCTTTTTGAGCAGTTAAACCGTTCATAATCGAATTGCCCTTTTTTATTACCCCAAACTGATTTCAATCAGTATCACACATGAAAACAACTTACTTTTTCATTAAATTGTTAAGTGAAATACTTTCTCCGCGTGAGAATCTTCTAGAGTAGTGGTTTTTATGAAATTCTAAGAGAAATATGTACAGCGATGTGAAAAGCCATCACAGAAAAAACTTGTCAAGCGAATGTTTTTAACACCCTTCAAAAACATAATTGCATTATATTGTGAAAATCATCAAGATTTTTTTGGAAATATTGGAATTCAAAAACCTTCCAATCAAAAAAAAAAAAAGAAAAAGAACCTTAATCCTTATTTCCATAACGAAAAATGTTTAAAAATTAAGCAAACTCCGATAATACTTTAGGAGGCTATATGAAAATTAATTTTAATATAATTTTGAATCAATTTACTTTCGCTGGGCTCGCCATTAAACATAATTAAGAATACACAGGCTCTTAGAAAGGGGAGAAGATTGTTATTTTCAAGACTTAACCCGAGAGAAATACTTGCCAAAGAATAATGAGGTACAGTTTAAGAAAATATTGACCCATTTCAGGTTCCCAAGAGCAAATTTATTGTAATTATTTGATATTAGAAGGATCTCGTTTTAATTGAGACACGCCAATATTTTGCTTTGGTGAAATTCTTAGAGACTTCCGTATATATTTTTTAACAGAAACACATTGTGTACAACTGTTAAACGTGCGTAAAAAATCTAACATTTATTTAGAAACTAATTTGCAAAAGTAACTTTCTGAACAATGCTGGCACTACCGGGAATTATTAAAAATAGATTTAAACGCTGCATTAGTACGATGTACGAGAACTTATAGCTTCACAACAATAAAGAGGACGGAACAAGCATGCTTAATACGGTTTAAATGACCGAATACAAACATTAAACGTAATCCTCAAGTTATACGGGAAAATTGACAATGTAACTAACCAATATCGGCGTTAGTAAACGTTACAGCATTATCAGAATGTATTTACAGGAAGCGGAACACTAAACTGTCTATACCCCTTCGAAAATTTAATTAATAGGATTTCGAAAATCTCGAGACGGCTAAGCAATATTTTTATTATAAATTTTACTAATATATCTTTATCTTCTTGGAGAGCTAGTATATATTGATTTGTTCAATATAATATCTAACGTAAATTTCAACAAAAGAAAATTAATTTCTATTTCTGATAAATTTGCTTAAATACCATCACACATTCTCGCTTTCTTTTCAATCGTTAAGTAGGATGTATATTCTTAATTTCCCTCAAAGTAACTATATCAAATATTTCAAGAACGGGTGTAATTATACGTATATCCAATTAAACAAATAAATAAACATTTACTAATAACATACTAATAAGATATGCCTTTTTCCAATTGTAAAATATTCTCATTATTATTCGGTTTGGATATGTAAAACGACCATAACAAAATATAGACGACTAGCTAAACTAGAGCTTAATATACTTATACAATTTCATTTTCACGTGTAAGTACCGGTTGATGACTTCACCTTGGATGTTAAAGTCTTTGACAATGAAGGAAGTGGGTGACCTAGTAACCTCGATGGCGGCCAAGGACCGAAGAATATCGAAGATATCCGTGCTGTGCATACTGAGTTTGAAGTAGGTGCTTTTATGCATCTTTACCATTGATACTGACCAGCTCAAAACAGTACAGTCATGCTTCGCAAGACGATTTTACTGTGTTTCTTCTTCCTTTTTAACATATCTGACTGTTCCGCTGCTAATATACTGGGTAAGTCATTTATTTTAATAATTAACACAAACTTACATATTAACACCTTCCCTGGGTAACCATGAAGACCTATTCTGGGGTTCGGGCGAAGATATTTCCATAGAGAATCGAGAAGACTCCGGCAATGAACCTCAAAAATCGACCTGCACATGCAGTGGACCTTCTTGTAACTGTTGCGTGAATTTCAACATCACTTACATCGACTTAGGAGGACCAGGTAATTTTTTTTTATCCCTAATAAATTCCAGAAAATAAAGAGCAAATTTCAGGATGCGTAGAGATGAAATACATCTCGCAAAGTGAAGGGATCACAGTGAACATCTCTTATGGTGATAACCAATTACATAGTGAGCAAGTTAAAGGACCCAATCCACCCCCGACTTGCATGTCATTATTGGCGAATTTTGCCGAAATTTGTGCAAGATTTTCAGTTCTGGAACCCAACAATAATGGCTTACGTGGATGCGTATTATTGGAACCCAAATTACTAGGAAATACTCAAACTCAGTTCGATATAGGTTGCTTTCTAATGGGAAATGATGGAATGAAAATTGATCCCAATGCTAATTCCACTTTGAAAATAATTTTGGAGAATGTAAATCGTATAGAAAATAATGAACATAATACTTTCAACTTTTTATGTGCATGTAACGTTAGAATTTTTGTTTCAGAAACTTGAACGAAACTGTTGGATTTACTGAAGAAGAATTAATGGCGGTTGTTAATGAATCTGCGGAAAAAGGCTTGCTTTTCTTTGGAAACTTACTGGGATTAGCATTTGGTAAATCGGACGCAAGTGAAGAAGATGAGAATAATAATAATACAGCACAAATAAACAATACACCGTAACCCTTTTTTTTATTAAAAAAAATAGTATTAGAAAACATTTTTATTTAATTTATTTACCTGATTGTTTTGCATCTGTATTTAACATTAATTTTATTAAATAAATCTCCGTAATTCGCTATATTTATTTATTGTATTATTACTTGCAAACAATAATAATTAATGATCAAAATCAATCAAATATTAAATCTTCCTAGCATTACTGTTAGTTTGCAATGTGTTAATTAGATGGCAGCAATATCAGTGCTTTTAAAACTTTTACCCCCCCCCTTTTACAACTAGGGGCGACAACCTTTTAAGAAAAATTTGATTTAGTAATGTTTTCACGGCGATGGCCTAAGATGTATAGGGATTCCCAAATTCAAAATTTATTTTAGACTTCATCCCTATTATTTCGTATTTTTTAATAAAACAGGGTGTAAAATTGGGAATTAGGGTTAAAAAAAAGGGAATTTCGGGGGGTGGGGTAATTCCATGTTAATTAAATTTACGAAGAGTTTTGAATAAAAAAACTGAACATTTTTTAACCCAATAGACTTAAAAAGATAATATAACACTTTAGAACTACATTTAATTTATCAAATATTTGGATTTTTGGGTTCCTAGTTCCATCTTTCAATTTGACCCAAAATTTTAAGATGCCACTTTCATAAGTAAATTGCCTTCCAAGAGGGCTAAAATTTTATTTAACTTAAAATAATAAGAAAAATCGAGATAATTAAAAAAAAAAGAATAAATTGCCTTTTTTTGTATTAAGATAAAATTTATTTTCCCTTTATTCAAAAAAGGTTAAAGAAAAAGAGTCTTTTTAAATTTTTCAAAACTAAATAATTTCCAATTTAAAAATTTCCCCCCTACTATTATTTTGGGTTTTGTTTTTTGAAATCTTTTTTTTTTTTTGGGAAATTTATTGCATATTTGTGAAAGAGGTATAGATGGGTGGGCAAGCAAGTTTTTTAAAATTTTCAAGTGGTACTCTTCTCTTTGGGGGGGTCATCTTAAAAAAACAG
>JAROYF020000014.1:1431179-1442970 GCA_029619325.2 Dynastes grantii | reverse complement strand
CTGAACATTCTAAATGCATTTATTTTTTATTATGCAATTGAATTATGTTTCAAAATATCGTTTTTTTTTTGTAATTACTTTCACTTTCCCTTATAATAGCATTCAAATTTAATATTTACAGTCATTCGACTGGAACATCACACTGGTTAGATCCAAGGTTATCAAAATTTCAAAAAAAATGCCTCGAAGATTGTCTAGATGACGAATTACCATATGGTTGGGAGAAAATCAGCGATCCTCATTACGGAACATATTTCATAGACCACGTTAATCGTAGGACGCAATATGAGAATCCTGTCATCCAAGCTAAACGTGCAGCTTCCCAAGCATCCGCTAGAGTTAGTAACACATCATTTACAAAGGATCCGTCTGAATTATGTGGACAGCGCTTCAGAACTTCGTTAGTAAAGTCATCGCGGGGCTTAGGTTTTACTATAGTAGGAGGAGATGATGGTATCGAGGAATTTTTGCAGATAAAATCTGTCGTACCGAAAGGACCAGCATGGCTAGATGGGAAACTTCAAACAGGTGATGTAATCGTTTACGTGAATGATACTTGCGTATTAGGATATACGCATAATCAAATCGTAAGATTATTTCAATCGATTAGCGTTGGTTCTACAGTTGCCATAGAGGTTTGTCGGGGATATCCCTTACCGTTTGACCCTAACGATCCTAATACAGAGGTCGTTACGACGATCGCTGTTGATTCACATTTACAAACATTATCAAATGATAAGTGTGTAGCTAATTTAGATACAAATTATAACTTCCTTGATGGAGATAATTTATCGAGAGATGAATTGATGGAAAGTACTGATGAAATTGATGATTTATTGAAAGGAATTACTGTAGGGAAGGTTGAAGTACGTGTTAGTATCGTTAAAGGTCACTTAGGGTTCGGTTTTACAATTGCAGATAGTGCTTGTGGCCAACGTGTTAAGAAAATCCTCGATAGGCAACGATGTAAAAATCTCATGGAGGGCGATATCTTATTAGAAATTAATGATATTTGCTTACAAAATATGTCGCACGATGAGGTGGTGCAGGTATTAAAAAATTGCCCTTACAATAGCGAAGCTACTATTTGCGTCCAACGTGGATGTAATAATAAATCAGTTGCGAATAGAAATAGACCTAGGAAATTAGATAATAGGTTCGGGAGTAAGGACACAGCTAGTGCTTTTCGAAGTAAAACACCTACAGCTGATATATACAGCACGCAACCTAGAGAGGTACTCCCCAGCAGACCTAAAACACCTATAGTCGATACAAGAAACATTTCAAAACCTAAAGATATGAATTCGAACTCTGAATTTTATAAACGGGACTATCACGGAGAAAATTTTCAAGATTGTTCTCATATGTGTCTTTCCCTAGTTGATAATCCAGATATTGAAGATGAATTGGAAATGAATGACATCAATAAAGGTCAAATCGATTACCACAATAAAGTTCAAATTGATTATCATAGCACTGTTGATCCTAAATATGGAATGTATATGCCCATTCAACATGGGTATGATTGCTTGTGTTATAATTGCCAGAATCATTCAAAATCAATTGCACATGACAATGGCTCCTACGATAATATCAGAAAAAATAATATCCAGGAATGGTGGCATAGACCACAACAACCCGTTTGTATAGAATATACAGTAACCTTACACCGACAAGAGACTGGATTTGGATTTAGAATTGTTGGTGGTATTGAAGATAGATCACAGGTAAGAAATAATTTGTCTTTAACTTGTGATAGCTCTGGATATCACATAATCCTTAAAATCTCTAAAAATAAATTAGAAATTATATTATAATTAACATGGTTTTTAACTTAACAACTTTATTTCTTTCTCCAAGGTTGCTGTAGGTCATATAGTAGCTGATGGGGCTGCTGATTTGGATGGAAGAATACGATCAGGTGATGAAATCATCAGTGTTGATGGTCATACTGTCGTAAAAGCATCACATAGGCAAGTAGTGCAGTTAATGAACGCTGCAGCTGCTAGAGGATCTGTCATCTTGGTTCTTCGAAGAAGATTACCTCCAATGTCCTCTCACGATGCTATTACTGATTATCACTCACCACCTCCACATAATACAATTTTACCCCCTCATACGCAGACCTATGATGTTATCGTTAATAGGAATGAAAATGAAGGATTTGGATTCGTTATCATATCTTCTGTAAATAAAGCAGGATCAACTATTGGTAAGTTATTCACCTTTAACCTTCTAGGCTTTAAAATATTAGGTGGTACACAAAAGTTCCCGAATTGTGGATAGCTTTTGTAAGTCGGTATGCCAAGTGGAAACATTCTTTCTTGCTGAACAATCTTTCATTGTTGTATCTGCTTATGTTTGCAATTTTGTATGTAAGACACTTTGAATCAAACAAACTCATGACTAGTTTAAATGTTTCAAAAATGGGAAGAAACAAGGACTAAATTGTTGTCAAAACAATAATCAGAAAATCTATTTCAATCCATCTGAATTGCTACAAAATCTTCAGCAAATAGAAGAAACTTTGTATTGAGAAAATATTTTTTAATATCATTGATAAACGTTAAGAGTAGTGGACCGATATGTGAACCTTGTGGCACGCCAGACGGACAGATAAAATTTAAAATTATTAACAATAACGATTGTTTGCAATTTACTAGTTAAATAAAAATTAAACCAACTCAAAAAAGTTCCGTGCACAAGCTTCCGCAGAAGACTTTATCAAATGCCTTCGCGAAGTCGGTTATAAAGCTTTTAACACCTAGTAGATGAAGATATGACTGTCTCACTCTAACGTTTTGAATCGTGATGCAAGTATTCTTTAATTTCATTTATCGCTATATTATGAGAACTTTTGGGTACCAGCCCATAACTTCGATTATTGTAAAGTTATACTCTTTTTTTTATTAATATTGGTTCTAAAATTACTTTCAATCCTTCCAGGTCGGCTTATAGAAAATAGTCCAGCAGAAAGATGTGGAAAACTACGGGTGGGAGATTATATATTAGCTGTAAATCACATAGATATAATGAACTTAAGCCATGGAGATACTGTGAACCTAATCAAGGATTCAGGATTATCCGTAACGTTGACGATAGCACCAAATCCAGATCACCAGTGATATCAAGAGCTATATATACATATTTAGAAATATGTACCATGATTGTTTGAAGGGGAAACTAACCGAGTTGACCAAAAGGTAAAATTGTACCATCTCTCTATAAGAAGAAAAGAAAACTTCCATTTTTTAAATGTAGTTAGTTAATCATGAATCAAAATCAATAAAATCAAAAAAATTTTTATCGGTATTAACATTTTTATAACTGTTGTACATCTATCTATGTCGTTTTTTTAAAATTGATGTTTCCGATTTTATGCTCTCTAACTTGGAAATAAAACAAGAATATGCTCAATCAAATTAAATACGATCCTGTCTCAACAGGAAATATACTCTTTTCTTTTGCTTATGTATATGTATATAGTTACTTTTAGATGTATATTATAAAGAGAAATACATAATTTATTTTCCAAGTTTGAGAACAAATTTATAGAACGTTGTTGTAAGCTTTCGCGACCGTTATTCAAATCCATTTTACGTGACAATATCGTGATGAATTTTAAATACATTGTTAAATGTAAACCTTTTACCTTTTTACATACATATGTCTTTCAAATTAAATAATAAGCAATTGCTGTAATTAATTTATTTTATAAGTTAAACGTTTCTATGTACAATAATTCTCCTTAATTGAATTTTAAAAAAAAACCTATAATATAACGTATATACATATTAGTTCTTATCGTAGATTTTTAGTTGATTAATATTTTAATAAGTTGTACAGCATTTTAACTCCTTTTGTTTTTAAAATCTGCGTTATCTATATTTAAAATATATCAATATCAGTTTTATTGGTGTAATATGTTGTATGAAATTTAGTGGGAGTCAATTTACCTCTTAGGTTTCGTCGTCAATGCGCATGCGCTAATTTATTTTTTTTTAAAGGTACACCTAAGAATTACCGACAAATTTGATACTAAAATGGTATTAAGGATTCTTCTTATTTTGTGGATATATTACACTTATCTAACTGAAAAAAATCTTGTATATATTTTAATTTTATATGTTTTTATTGAAAGTCATAAAATAGACGTACTTGCTTCAGTTATTTTATTTTATAGTTGCTTTTCTTACTAAAAAAGAATTGTCGTTAAGATGTTTTAAGATTTTAAACGGTAATTTAATTTTAAATGTGTGTATTTTGTTTTCCAACAAAAATTTTTTATCATTAACTCAACAACAATCTCGAAATGGTTTTTGAGGAATCCTCTGATGTTTTACTCAATTTTACAATTATATACTGCGAGTATATAATTGTTATTAGTCTTTGTTATAATTGCAATTTTTTTTAAGGAAAAACATTAGGTACATTCACACCTTGCATATTACTATTTTAGCAAATACACTTCATTTCAAAATTTCTTAAACACACTGTATATACTTCAATTATCCATTTCAGTTGGTTAGTTGTATAAGTAACTACAAAGTGAGATATAAGCATGTGATAAATTCTTGGAATCTCACTGCCACATCGCTGATTATTAAAGATCAATTGTTAAAATTACAATATTTATACAGGGGGTGCCAAAATGAATAACAGATAGAAATACATGGAGAACCACTTAAGATATTACTGTGTGTTTAAATACACATCCGACTAGACCGGAAGTGCATCTAAACTTATTTGTTTCGGGTTGAATGTACTCCATACCCTTTTAAGCGATGATCGTAATGATGCATCCTGTATATTGGGATACTTAAAACTTGTTAATGTTTGAATATGTAAATATGTTTTTATATTATAAGATAAGCAATGTTGGGAAATGAATTGTTAATAATTGCAATAATACACTGTTAATTAATTAATTAATTAATTAAAGGTACGTCATAACGACTGAAGTGTAATTTTAATATTAAATAGTCTACTTAACAAAATGAAAGTGGTGTAACAAATTGAAACTGGCAAAAAAGAAAGATAACTAATTTGATCTATGGACTGATTTAATAATTTATTAGAATTTATGAATTGCAGGCAGGCATTTTGTAATTTTTTATTTAGATATTTCCAATAAAGTTAATATTTAATCACTATATTTGTTTTTTTTTTTTTTCATAAGAATAACACTGTGCTCGAATTGAAGACTTTTTTGCAACATATTGAATCCAATGGTGCTAACTGTTTTTAAAAGTTAGCTGGCGTTTTCGAGCAATTTCAATTTAAAAATGTTAGACCCAAAGACCCCAAAATAGTATAACATTTTTATACAACATCATGAATAGAGCGGGCCAAGAGCGCCACGCGCCAGGTTCGCAATCAGGCTGCCGGGCGCATATATGTATGTAAACATAGGTAATTTAAATATGTAATTATTAGGACGAGGACCAAAACCACTGTCTATTACGTCGTGAAGACGCGCAAATATACACCTGCAGTTTGGGTGTTCGTTGATAAATAGGGCGTTGTTCACAGTGGGCCACTACAAAAAAAAGTTCATTCATCGACGGCTACGAACTAACAGCGCGCTTATTCATTTACGGATGACGCGCTCTATTCATCAACAAATGACGAGTCTGCAGATGTTACGTTTGCACCACTTCGTGGCATACTAGAAACAAGCGTCGGTGTGCTCGCTTTAGTGATTATGTCTAACGTAACTATTAAAAATAAACGGCCATTACCTACGAAAGTTAATAAATTTCTTAGTGAATTTGTGGATTTACACTACAATGGGAGTACAATTTTCTGTAAAGTTTGTAAAAAGAAACTACTGTGCTGGAGCAAACGTGATTGTGAAAGACATATAAATAGCGCACACCACAGAAATAAAAGAAATGGTGTGTCACAACAACGTCAATTTCAATTAGAATTGCTTTTAACGTTTATGGTATGTGGTCTACCACTTCGTATACTTGATAAAAAAGCATTTCGAAAATTCTGGGGTACATACAATACCGAGTGGATACTACCATCTCGGACAGCGTTACGGAGAGATATTCCACGAATACGTGAGGACATTGAAAATCGAATTAAAGCCGAATTAAAAGATAAACAGCTGTGGCTATGTCTTGATGAGACGACAGATTGCAAAAAAAATTCTATTTTGAATATAATAGTGCGCGTATTTGATCCTATTAAACCAAATTTTGCAATTCTATTAGCCAGCAGAAGATTAAAACAGTGTACTAGTAAAGCAATTACGGCCGTAGTTCTCGAAACGTTACAAAAATTTCAAGTGTCAACCAGTCAACTGTTGTGGTTCATGAGCGATGGTGCAGCAACAATGTGTAGTGTAGGCCGTTCCCTTAAAGAAAAGTGTGAAGGACTTTTACATGTTACGTGTAAAGTCCATGCTTTACATCTTGTGGCACAAACTATTCGAGAGTGTTACCCGGAGGTGGATGCATTAATAGCAACACAAAAAGTGTTTCTCAAAAGTCCTCAGAGGACTAGGGCATTCCACATGTTATGCCTGGTATTCGAGAACCACCACAGCCCATTCTTACGCGTTAGGGAACGTGGTTAAAGCCGCTTTTATTATAATGAACATTTTCAAGAAGTCAAATCCGTTATTTTGCAATTCGTCCCTGCCGAAGCTAGAGCTATTAGGATGAGCCAGAAGGGGTTTCTCGATATTTCTGTTGAAACACATCTAAAGAATATTAGCAACAATTACAAAGGGTTAGTAGACGCGATAGAAAATTTGCAAAATTCTGGATTGTCGTTGGTAGAATCAGTGCAAGTCGTGGACGAAGTTAGTACATTGTTACACAGTATAAACGATGCAACAAGTGGACGAGTTTTAGCTAAGTTCGATAGTGTTTTAAAAAAAGAATCCGGACTACACGAGATTAAGACAAATGTGCGATGGGGCATCTGCAGATTCCTTGACTAAGTCTAAAGATTATTTTAATTACGCCTGTCTTACTTCGGTAGACGTGGAACGGTCGTTTTCGAAATATAAGAATATTTTTTCGTCTCGGCGAACATCTTTCACCGAGGCAAATGTGGAAACTTATCTGATGGTGCAACTTTTTAAACAAGCCTATCCGCATTATTAAGAAGGATAGAATTTATTTATTATATCTTTATTTACAGTTACATTATTAAGTACAACAGAATAAAAAAGCGTTCAGTTTCTCAGTTATTTCCTTATTACATCCCATTTACAACGCATACCGTTTTCAATCAAATAAAAAATCATAATGAAAATAAAAACACCTCAGCGTTCCGATTCTGTTGGATGGCGCAATTTGGCCCGCTCTAATCATGAATAACAACATTGATTCTGCTTACTTGCTATCACAGTTGAATGTACTGGTACCTAGACTTTCCACCCTTTCAACCCCATCACTTTATATCCCAACAGTTACGACCAATATGACGTATCACTCTCCACTATCGACCATGACCCGAAATTTTAATGCGGTTTCTCAGTTCTGTGACATAAATTATAATTCACTGAATGAAATTATGGATATTGCTAGGACACACTTGCAGTAGATCTTGGCTAATGTCTAGTTAATGTTAGTTTATGTTTAATTATTATTACTGCCAATGTTGTAGTGTTTTGGAAGTTGTTTGCAACAATGTTTTCTTTTTCTTTTGTATTTATGCATCAAGGTGTCTGCAATTGAATTTAATTTTTGTCCTTTATTTGGATCGTGTAATCTGTTGGACAATAAAGTTGTATTATTATTATTATATCTGTACAAATAAGGAAGGTCATAATTTTGATTTAAATTTAATGTAGAATTATAACTTGCTGAAAGTTGCTGTGGTTGTGGTCATGTATTGCACATTGTTCTAGTTACTATAAATGAAATATTTAATTAAATCAAATTAAAGGAAAACAAAAAAGCTTTCTTACATCAAAGTTAGATGGTAAAGTCTTTAATTTAAGCGAAATCCTTAAAATGTAGAATACCACAACAGAGAGAAATAGTGAAACCTTCTTTGAAAGATTTTATTATCTAATTTGGGAACGAAATATATAATCAATATTTTATAACACACGGGATTCAGTTACAACACTTGTTCAACATAAAGATAACCTACTTTAGTATTTATATTGGAAATAATTATTATAAGTATAACGATTGTCCTAAGGTCATTTGCTTCGTTTTGCCCCTGCCTTCTAGAATAAAAAAAAACAATATATTAATGAAATATTTATACTTAATTATCAATAACATACATTGCTAGCAGGTGAAACGTTAGTGTTACTACCGGTACTCATTAAAGGTCTTTGAGTGGAGCTTGTATCCTTCTGTGTGGATTGTCTCTCTAAACTATTCAAAAACGGAATAACAATATTTATTACGACTAAAGTAAGTGTACAGATCAAAGAAAATAGCTTTGCCGGTGTAAAATAGTGGAAAGAGAAATACCTCATACCTAAACAAGTAACCATTGCTTTAGAATTTCATTTCAGGAATTTTCTATCGGTTTCTTGTTTTGCACCTCGGTATACTTTGTGCCATTACAATTCCTAGTTTACCCATCTTCCCAGCAAAGTTATTTTCGTTGAAATATACAATCGTACCTATTACTCCGCGACGAAGAACTGCCCCTTTTGAAAATCCCAGCTAATCTATCCTTTAAATCACGTTTACTTCCTCTAAGGTCTTCATTTACATCCGTATTGGAACTAGGCTGAAAATACAATATATTTAAACCCCTTCCAAAGGATTTTTCTACGTACCTTCGATGATAATCCTTCTGTGAACGAAAAGGTCCCCGGATCTTGGTCGTCTATGCTTCTAGACTTTGTAAATTTCTTCAACTTACCCATCAAACTCTTTTTTTTCTTTTTGTCTTGGCCTGTTGCATCGCTTTGCGTGGATCCTCCTGATAGTCTACTGTCTAAGCTAATATCCCTCTTATTGTACCTTCCTTCTACATCTGAGGATTCCAATGATTGCATGCTAGACAAACTGTCGTTGTCACCCTTCCAAATGCTTTGTTCCTGTAAAACAGCTGTTTGTTCTAGAGATATGCTTCTGCGATGCAAACTAGATGAGCTGGTCGTTCCATTTTTGGTGTAATTTCGTTTTCTCCCGTTCGTATCTGTGTTATCATGCTCAGTAGATGTAGCTCTCCTCATTCCCATAACCCGTTTAATCCTTTCACGTTCTCTATCTTCTTCTCCAAGCTTTTGGAAGCGTTTCAGTTCATCAGCGGCTTGAATAAGTCTATGAAGAGTCGTCTTGAATTGCTGTTGCTTATCATCTCTGACTACTGATGATTCCTTCGAACCCGTTCCTTCAATTGCTGGGGAGGATTCCCTAGATTTTGGCCCTCTTGTTCTTCTAGGAGGAGTTGGTGTGTATGGTGAGGCCGTTTCTTCCACGCTTCCTACCAAATCTGGTACGATTTGTATTAATGATTCAATTTGTTCCATCACAGCGTTTATTTTCCTATCATCTTCTTGGTCACCTCTCCGTCTACCTTGGATTATATTCTTCATTTCTTCCCGTTCCTTTTCCTGTCTTTCTTTTTCTCTTCGTAATTTTTCGTTGGTCGTCCTTAATTTTGCATGTGCGTCTCGTAATTCTAATAAATCGCATTGCAGTTCAGTTAATTTCCGTTTAGTCTCTTCTTGTTCCTCTTCAGTGGTCTTTTTCAATTGATCGATCTTCCTTTTAGCTTCCAATTTTTCTTTGTCTTTCTCTCTTTCAACCTCGTAAAGGGTTTGTCGTAAATCTCTAGCAAGTGTTGCGGTTTCTTGTAGCAATCTTTGCTGTTCTTCTCGTTCTTTATGCCAGGCCAATTCCATTCGCGTTCTTAATCCTGCGATTTTAGTTCTGCCACTACTTAATATTTTTTCTTCTTCTAATTCATTGACTCTTGAATGTAACTCGGATAATCTAACTTCATAAGTTGAACGTTCAGAAATTAATTCTGTTTTTAATTTGGAACCTTCCAACCTTGCCTCTGATAATTCATCTTCCATGCAACTTATTTGCTGTTCCAGCGTTGCTATCTTGTTTCGATTTTCTTCCATCTAAAGTAATAGTTCGAATTAGAAGATTTTTTAATAAATTTAACCAAAAACTTACTTCATCATAAGTTGATGCTGGATTCTGGTTTTCCTTAGTGAATTTCCCAGGATTTGTTTTGAGGTCGCTTATAGTCTTTTGTGCACCTTCTAACATATGCTTGTAAGTATCCCTTTCCCTCTTGAACCTCGTCACTTGACTTTGAAGTGATCTTAATTCCTCATTAATGACGTGTATTTGATTTTCGTATCTCAATTTAAATTCAGCCATTTCCGATTTTTTAGATTTGTCCACATGATCTAACCTGAAAACAAGGTAACACAAATTTAACACCTTCTTATAGAAGAAAGTTGATCTTAACGTACTTAATTTTGAGTTCTTTGATTTCTTTTCCCATTGCTGAACTATCAGCACTTATATTCCTTTGTATTTTGGAAACTTTATCGAAATCATCAAGTTTTTTTCGAAGTTCATCATTCTCTTTCCTCATATAATCCATCTGATCATTTGCAATGTCAAGTTCTTTCTTTAATTGGTCCAATTCTGATTGGGCTTTTCTAGAAACGATTTTAACCTCGTCTTTTCGAGATCGTTACCATTTCGTGAGTGTCTTTCGTAATCTTTGAGTTTTTCCTTAAGAAAATGGAAGAAAAATCAATACCTTGCTTGTTATAGTAGAAAAATATATTTACCTGGATTTGTAACTTCTCTTTAATCCAAGCATCTTGTTTACTGTTATAAGTATTCCGGACAGTTTGCAATTCCCCTTCCAAGACCTCCATTTCTTTTTTTGTAACTGATGATAATTGGCTGGAAAAAAGAGAAATAACTTCTTCCACAATCCATCAGAAATACTTACTTGTTCACGCTTTCAATCTCAGCAACTAACTTTGCTTTGGTCACTACATGTTCTTCCTCCAAAATCTCATATTTTTCCGTCAATTCCGAGTATTGTTTTTCTCTTTGCTTAATTGGGTCTCTAGCTCTTTAAAAAAAGAAATTGATCGAAACAAATTTTGATTGGGATAATGTTTCAACTTACTTTCAATTTGATCTTGATATTCTCGTTTGATCTCAGCCATTTTCTTTGTACCCATACCAGAGTTTGCTTCTAAAGATTTAATTTTATTTCTCAGAATTCCTAGTTCGAGTTCTCTATTTTTAGTTTCCTTTTCATAGTTTCCTTTGTTTTCTATCTTCTTCTTCTCATTCTACAATTAACATCTATTAATTTAAAAAAATCTTAAAGAAATATATTTAGTAAATACCTGTAAATCTATTTCTAAATCAGAAATGTTTTTTTGCAATTTTAATTTGTCTGTTTTAGATTCATCTTCTGATTTTTTCAATTTATCCTCTAAATTTTTCTTTTTATAGCTGTTTCAAGTTTTTCCATCTCAGTAAATTTGGGTTTGTACTTGGTAACTTCATCGCGTAATTCTTGAATTTGTTTAATTTCCGTTTTGTTTTTAGTGGAATGCTCTGTTTTTTCTTTTTGTAATGATTCTTCCTAAAAAAAGATTCTTTGGAAGTAAACTATTTATTTTTAGTTTTATAAAGTTACCAATTTTTCTATCAGCATATTTTTAGATTTTATAGTGCTTTCAAGACATAAGATGTTGTTATTTAGGTCCTCAGCTTGTGAATTTAGTTTATTGTTGTCATTTTTGAGTTTTTGAGATAATTCTATTTGTTCATTTTCCTTCTGTTTGTTCTTAGCTTTTTCTTCT
>JAROYF020000014.1:1401359-1431081 GCA_029619325.2 Dynastes grantii | reverse complement strand
TATTCATCAACAAATGACGATCTGCAGATGTTAGGGTTTAAATTCCTTCGTGGCATACTAGAAACAAGCGTCGGTGTGCTCTTTTAGTGTTTTGTCTAACGTAACTAAAAAATAACGGCCATTCCCTACGAAAGTTAATAAATTTCTTAGTGAATTTGTGGATTTAGACTACAAGGGGAGTACAATTTTCAAAAGTTTGTAAAAAAAACTACTGTGCTGGAGCAAACGTGATTGTGAAAGACATATAAATAGCGCAACCAAGAAATAAAAGAAATGGTGTGTCACAACAACGTAAATTTCAATTAAAATTGTTTAACGTTTATGGTATGTGGTCTACCACTTCGTATACTTGAAAAAAAAGCATTTTAAAAAATTTGGGGTACATACAATACCGAGTGGATACTACCATCTCGGACAGCGTTACGGAGAGATATTCCACGAATAGGGAGGACATTGAAAATCGAATTAAAGCCGAATTAAAGATAAACAGCTGTGGCTATGTTTGATGAGACAACAGATTGAAAAAAAATTCTATTTTGAATATAATAGTGCGCGTATTAGATCCTTTTAAAACCCAAAATTTTGCAATTCTGTTAGCCAGCAGAAGTTTAAAAAACAGTGTACTAGTAAAGCAATTAGGGCCCGTAGTTCTCAAAACGTTACAAAATTTCAAGTGTCAACCAGTCAACTGTTGTTGTTAAAAGGATGGTGCAGCAACAATGGTAGTGTAGGCCGTTCCCTTAAAGAAAGTGGGAAGGACTTTTACATGTTACGTGTAAAGTCCATGTTTTACATCTTGTGGCACAAACTATTCGAGAGTGTTACCCGGAGGTGGATGCATTAATAGCAAACACAAAAAAGGTTTCTCAAAAGTCCTAAGAGGACTAGGCATTCCACAGGTTTGCCCTTATTCGAGAACCACCACAGCCCATTCTTACGCGTTGGGGGGCGTGGTTAAAAACCGCTTTTTTTTATAATGAACATTTTCAAGAAGTCAAATCCGTTATTTTGCAATTCGTCCCGCCCAAGCTAGAGCTATTAGGATGAGCCAGAAGGGATTTCTCGATATTTCTGTTGAAACACATCTAAAGAATATTAGCAACAATTAAAAAGGGGTTTGTAGACGCGATAGAAAATTTGCAAAATTCTGGATTGTCGTTTAGAATCAGTGAAGTCGTGACGAAATTAAATTGTTACACAGTATAAAGATGCAACAAGTGGACGAGTTTTTGCAAGTTCGATAGTGTTTTAAAAAAAAACCGGGCTACACGAGATTAAGACAAATTTCGATCATCTGCAGATTCCTTGACTAAGTCTAAAGATTATTTTTAAATTTCGCCCGTCTTACTTCGGTAGACGTGGAACGGTCGTTTTCGAAATATAAGAACATTTTCGTCTCGGCGAACATCCTTCACCGAAAAGTGGAAACTTATCTGATGGTGCAACTTTTTAAAAAAAAGCCCATCCGCATTATTAAGAAGGATAGAATTTATTTTTATATCTTTATTTACAGTTACATTATTAAGTACAACAGAATAAAAAAAACGTTCAGTTTCTCAGTTATTTCCTATTACATCCCATTTACAACGCATACCATTTCAATCAAATAAAAATCATAATGAAAATAAAAACACCTCAGCGTGTACAAAATATTAATTATAAACATTATTATTGCGTCAGCTTTTATTTTTTTATTTGTGTATTAATTTCGAAATATCACATATCTGTGTGACTCACATATACGCTATTTACAATAAGCGGCCGTTGCGTCTGATTCCGATTCTGTTGGATGGCGCAATTTGGCCCGCTCTAATTATTATTAGCTCTCTAAAATCTAACAAACACTCCCTTTTATAGTATTTCAAAAGGTTACGCCTATTAAGAATCGGGGTATAATATACCACCTTGTTCAAAGCAATCGAAAATGGTGATAGGGATATCTATTCTCTGACACGCCCAAAATCTGCATTTTTTGTTTGCTATTTAATGTGTATTTTCTCAATGCGTTTGACGAATAGGGAAAATATGAAATTTTTGTTTGTATTAATAGAAAAAAATGTTCCCGCCAATAGATTTTTTGGAGTTTTTAAGCAATTTGTTATAGCAGTTGAAAATAACATTGTGGTGGGAATGATAAGTGGTACCGCCTACTATGAAGTGTTCTTTTCTTTGTTATATACATACATATGTAGCTATTAAATGAGATTTGATTGACAGCTAGTATGATATAAAACTATTTCCAAATGTCTCTTTCACTAATGATATCAAATATTGTTAACTAAATGTAACACTGAACAAATTTTTGTGTATAGATAGATCTCTAGTAACATTTAAACCGTTTAAAAACCATTTAAAGCTTGTAAAATAATGAGGTATTGTAGCCACATGAAATCTACAATACAAAACTATATAAGAAATAAGCATTGACTGTACTCTTGGTTTCCGGGTTGGAACCGCGTCGTTATATTAGCTTTTGCCGACGTTTCGTTCACACTCTTATGAGACATCTTCAGGGCTGTTACTGCACACTGATTAGGGCTTGTCTTTGGTAAATGGAGGGGAAATGTTATGCCTCGATGAAGCGGAAATGTTATGCATCAATGATGTTTAATCAATTAGGATTTCCACCTGTGATACAACAAAAAGAATATGGCAGGTGAAAAAAAAAATAAAATGCGACCATGGAAGGCCAAAAGAAACGTAGAACAATGAGATGGCAAAATCAATTAATAAGAGACGATAATCAATAAAACTGCACGAACAATAGCCTCATCATCAAAATTTATTCTTTCTGGAAGTATTCTAAAAGTTCAGAACGCATAGAGATTGTGCAATACAATCACTGAAAGGATAAACAATATAATTTTACTTGTAAATCACTATATCAAATTACCATAGATCCTTTGCTTTAATTAAGTAAGCACCTCCTATGAATATCGGATGTAAAGCAACTCATAGATGTTACAAATCTTGTTAATACGCTCCTGTTACATCGTATTAACACCGTACTATTGGCGCAAGCTCAATCTAGACAAGGGCTGGTATAGGAGAGAAGGTCATCGTCCTCGGAAAATATTGAATTCCCAAAAAGTTCAAACAGAATTTCTATTTCTACTATTCATCCTGGAGAAGAAAGACTTTCCTTTAGCTAATTTAACGCAATTACAGGTAATGGATGCCATTAAAAGCGAATGTTCAATTTTAAAAGGGGGTAAAAAATATTCATCCTGACAATATATTTTCATGATTAAAGAAATCTCATTACGGATTTTGTAAGATAAATTGACCTTTGATAGATTGCATGAGACACTTGAAAATATCGATAATGCAATTGATTATTTAATTAATTAATGTTAAAGGTTGAGTCCTATAATTATATACTATACATAATACAAAATATATCCTATACATTACAAAAATAATACAAAAACATTTCCATTTCAAACAACTTTTATCTGATTTTCAATTTAGAATAAATAACAAAAGAGAAAAATTGATCCTGACGGGGTAAAAGCATTCGTACAAAGGCCTACTGAAGGGAATTAGAAACAGCGAAAATACCCAGAAAACACTCAAGCGGAAATTAATTTAGCGACATGCCTTTGTATCTAGAAATATAAACCCATACAACAAGGTTGTTTGTGGAAATAAAAACACCCAATTGTAAAACTCTTCCTCGTAAGATAATTTAATTTTGCTTTGTAAAATCAGGTTATAAACCTATAAAGTTATTTTGGCTTCTTGTCAATTTAAGACCATCAAAATGGTTTTGAAAGCGTTCAAAGTAAATCAAAAATGTGAATGATTACCTTTAAATTGAATATATAATAATTATATATTTTAAATGTTATACTCTTAAAGAAATAATTATATTATGCAGGAAAAAGGCATGTACACATTTCCTTGACATTTACTGACACATTTATACTGAGCACGCAAAATTCTCTTTTATTTCACTTTCGTTTCATTAACTCTTTTGTTAATCACACGGGTTATCAGTTAATCGAAAAATCCAGACGAAATATATTGCATAATCTTTGCTTAAGATAAATTGTAACTTTTTTTGATCAACAAGTGAAGAAATAGTTTATTTCTTTTAGTTTCATCTCACTCAAGTGTACTTCCGGCTAAGCATACAAAGATTGAGTAATATTGCATGTTTTACACAACAAAACAGTTGTCAAAGTATTAAATTCAATAAAATAAATTAAATTTTACAAATTAAATTAATGTAGAAACATATTTCACCATTTGAAGGCATGATAGATCAGATATTCTATTGTAATCTTTTAAAGATCTTCACTTTATAATAATTGCAACAATTCTCAGCAATAAAAAAGTGAAATAATAGCATTCTAGGATAGTCTTGTCTTGTGTATATAAAAGTGATATGACCTATTTTCCGTTCTACATTCACCCAATATTTATTTGTTCGAATATAGTAGATATTATATAGCAGTTTTAAACGTTTTACAATCTTTCGCTGGTACATTTTTGTCTCCCAAATAAATAGTGATAAAAATGCGAGATCAAGATGGAGTATCTATAAAGGAATAATAGGGAAAGTGAAGGAAGATTTTCGTGGAAATCAAATTGAAAAGCGATTCCGACATATTACGAAATAAATTTTATAAATAACACTTACCACACTATCCATACACATTGAAACTAGGATTAAGTTGAAAAACCCTTATACGAAATTCACAAAATGACACCAACGTTAGCCACCAGTTTCCTCACCACCAGACGGGTTCGAACTAAATACAATTCATACCTAATACAGAAAACCAGTCGTCTGTCAAAAGCGGCTCGTTGTAGCTCGTACTGTTCAGTGAAAATCGCTTGCAAGCTGTAATACGTAGAATTCAAGATGGTTCCTCTTATGACGTCACGTTTTTATAGTGATACGTGCAGTAAGCACACAGTGACGACAATCACTCTACTTTCGTGACGTCATTTGATAAACAAATATTTTTTAAAAATAATTACCGGAACAATCGAACATTTGCAGAAAGGAAGTATCGAGCGAAAATCCACCTTCAGCATCTTACTACTATTCACTAGCTATTTTAAAGAGAAACGGTATTTATTGGAACAGACAAACATTCCAAAACATATGGAATGAGATTTTTATTATAAACGATATTACCAAAATATCATTTATCAAGTTATCAGTTAATGCAAATTTCATGTTGGTGGGAGCAATCCATATTCAGCATATGAAAGTAGCTTATTATAACAATATTTTGTAAACAAAACCTGAAATTCTACAAAAAAACTTATCTAATCCAATGATATAACATCTAAAAAGAGATTTTTTTTTTTAATTTTGAACATTTAATGTATGCAAAATACTATTCATCAAATCACCAATTAATGCAAATTTGATTTTGCTAGAAGAAATACCAATAATACATCCACAAAACGCTACATTTTAACAGTTCATTAACGGAAAATTTTCAAAGGTTTCTGACTCTAAAAACATTCTCTGAAACCTTATGGTAATATTAGCAGGTCTAAGGTTGCGTTCACATAGCATAGCGCGAAATTAGTGTAAGAATTTGACAAATGTGATCAACGGTTTCCCCTCATAACCTAATCTAAATTTATCTGTTGATATTAACAATTACTTTAGTAATGCATGGAATTGCATAGAAATGTTACATGGTATGTTTATTAGCAGTTTCTGTTGTAACCATGACGTACAAATTTAAAAAAAAACGTATCTTTTTGCAATCTATCCTTCAGGAATTTCATCTACAATTATTAATCGAGACCAAACTGCGATTTATTTCGCTTAAATTGCTTTGGAAATGTTCATTTGAATGTGTTTTTGGTCCTGAGTGAGTAAGCGCGTCAAATCTTCAATCAATATATGAAAAATACGTTTTTTTCGAGATGCCCACAGCTTCTGCTATCTCTCTAACCTTAATTCCACAGTCCTCTAGTACCATTTGAGAAACTTTTCTGATATTATAAGCTGCCCAAAATTTCACTGTGGCAAATGATGGTGCAGAGTCCCCGTAAATTGCATCCGTTTTGGCTATAATTTGCGTAGACGTATTGCTTTTCAAATGCAAGAAATTAATGACGTCTGGGCATTCGATTTTTTCAATTTTTACAGAAACGTTAACATCGACTGACGCAAATGACTATTAAACAACAATTGAGCGTCCAACACGGCTGAAATTTTCAAAAGGGCCTTTCAGCGCATGTGCCATTATGTTACCAGAATACTTTTGACGGGTAACACCATCTTCATCAGATACAAGTCCCATCCATAAAAATTGATGGCAAAACATTTCTGAAGCCTTTAGAAACGTCCACCAGAAGATTGTGGTTCCATCTAAATATCATCCAAATGAAAAACAAGCGAGATTTCATGCTAAGTGATTTTGCTAAAAACTAGTCAGACGCAATTTGGCTGAAAAAAATTCGAAAGTATTTTCTGAATGATTTCACGGTACGTGGTTGGCTCTGACTAGTTTGTGATTTGTATTGGAACAAAGCTTAAAGGAGACTTGTCTAAATTAAAATTGGGATAAATAGAATAAAATGACATTCTCAAGAAGAATTTTTAATTTGTTCTATTAGGTATATGATTTCAGGTTGTTGAATATTTTGGTTGGAATAAAATTATACCAGTAAAGAATATATATCAAACGTATAGCCCTCCCTTTAATAAAATCAACAATTTGGAAAATTCATCAAGATTTTGGATCGATTGGGTTTTATTTAATTAAATAAAATCATAAAGTTTAAACAACTGAAATAGTGGAATAGAATGAAATAAATTCGTCAGTATTGTTTGTGTACGATGGCTGATGGCACGTTAAACCTCCAAGAACAAATACTAAATTAAAAATTGAGAACAGACGTTTTGGCACAGAGTGTACTTGTTATTCACGTATGTACCTTTTTGGAATGTTTAGAAAGTGTTATAAAAACAAAAACAAACAACAATAAGAGCGTGTGTTAAATATGTGATAATATTTAGTAATTGACAGATACAATTAACGATTTCGTATGAAGTGTGATTGGTATACATAATTATTTTCGAAGGTATTTAGCAAAAAAATATAAATTTGATCGCAATTTGATTCATTGATTTAATGAAGTAAATAGTGAATATCTTGGGGGTTTGAAATTGAACGAAATAGCAAACATCATTAATATGGTACCATTAGAGTTAATTGAAAAGCAAAGTAAAATGGACTTAAATGAAATTCCGCTTACTTACATTATCCAAAAGCGCAGATATAAAATATAAACACATTTGCACCTTAAGCAACAGCAATTCGTACTAGATCTTTAGTTAAATAAAATGTTTTTGTTTGTGCGAAGTGTTTGCGTACTGGTCTAGAAAGTACATTGTTAATCATGACTAAACTCAAAAGGATGCCAAGATCGTAGTATTTTTGGCGCCCACAATATTGCTGATGAACTTTTTCGTTTAAAAATATACGTTTCAGACGTTTAATGTGTTTGTATTATTTTTTTTCATATAGGTACATCTATATATTTGTCGTTACGTAACCTTCAAAATTAACGAACCGTTAATTTCGCCTGATTCATTCCAATTCTCATCTAGGTGTATAAATAGGATTATCCGACAAAGATACGGAAAACAGCTCTTGTAGTTAGTATAATTCTATTAATAAATCAATTGGCTTAACTACCGTGGTTTAAATTTATCGTTTATAAACATGAAACCCTGTAAAAGTCTATCAATCATATTTCATATTTTTTCATCTTTTGTCCCGAACAATTGAAATTCTTTTGGCTTCGAAAATACCGAAAATACTTCCAAGTAAATTAGCGACAACCAATCAAAACAAAATAACTTAATTTCAAGTTATATTCCAGTTATACAAAACAAAATGTTTCTACGAAATGAGCGAAAAAACAGGTTAGACTGGAAATATTGCTGCGAATTCTAACTATTGATTATTCCAAACTGAGGAAGAATGCTAATCAAGTTCTCGAACTCTGTGGCACTAGAATACTTCACTAAAAACCCTTACCACAATACTTCACTTGCACTGGACCGTTACCTCCGATTTATAACAAGGCCTAAACGCTTTGATGTCTGCAGGCTGTGACGTATATTGTCTTAGGTGAACGATAAGCCATAAACGCGTGTACATGTGCGTTTTGAATTGGTTTATCCAAATTGTATTGGTTTCTTTTTAAAAAATAGTGTAGTGATATTTCCGTACTTTGTTGGTGATACCTGTAATATTTTCCTAGTGTTGTATAAGCGATAAAACCTTTTCTGAAACGATAAAAACGGGATAACCTAAAAACCATGGCGTCGGCTGTTTTGTATGTTTTGTTTGTGAGTATCACTGTATCATTTTAACCTTAGTTTCGTCTAAATACATGTACAATTACAAATAATAATAATTAGTCGATTGGGATGCGAAGAAGGGCTCAGTTGACGACTGGCATCCTCTTTAAACCGGAAGCCCTTCAAATCTTAAAAAAAGGAATGCAAAAAAACGATCCCTTTACCATTTAGGTTAATATCACCTAAACAGCGCGACGTATCAGGCTCAAAGAGTTCCATCATGACGCTCTAAGCCGGCTAAGGGACGATATTGAAAGGAAACGTCCTAAGAAATGGAGCAGGAACCACTACATTTTTTTTAGCGAAAAACAACCTGGCTGTTGTTCCTCATTTGGCTCTTACTGCCATCTTACTCAACTATCACTAAAATTGTTATCCTTTCAGTTTCAGTTAAAATGACCATCTCAGGTTATCGTAGAGCAGCTTTGGAATGATTGTTTGACATATTGAAGTAATCAAAGTTTTAGAATCATTTGAACCAAATATTTTCATCGTATGATTCATTTTCTTGAAACATTTGATTACTTCAATCTGTAAATGACCGTGTGAAGAATAACAAACAATTTATGCATATCTAAAATAACCATTTATTATTCAAACATATCGTAAAATACATGTTATAAACAAATTTTCTTTAAAAAGTAAACAAGTTTTTAAGATAAATAAAATGTATATCAATTTCTGCCTATTCGATAATAATAATAATACGCGTTGTTTTACGTACTATCCAAAAAAAATGGCTTAAATTTTACACATTTTCAAATTTCTTGAGATTTTATTTCTTTTTATAACGTTTCTGCTTTGATAAAACTACACTTAGTAAGAAATTAACAAGTTCTTTAATTAAAAAAAAATGATAAAATTCGTTCGAAAGGAAAGAATAAAAGAAAATTTATTACAAATATACAAATTCTTGTGCTTATGTGAGTGTAAGTACATTGTAGATATTACGTCTAGCGATCATTTAAAACTAGATGAATCGAAAATAACTAAAATTCAGTGGGAATGTCACAGGCTAGAACAAGACAATAGGGAAGAAAGAAAATTGTATATATGAATCTTACTCTTAAGGGAGGTGAATATGTTACATAATATGAAATTTGTATATTTCCGTAGATGTAAATCTATTATAGCAATCGTTTTCTGTCATTTCGAATTGAAAAAGAAATGTTTAAAATTTGTTTTTATTGTCTCTAAAAATAAGACTAATTTGCTGTAGGTATATGCTTTCATTTTACCCTGATATAAATAAAAGGACAGTGTTAGAGATCAAAATTAATACTTAACAAAATTAAAAAATAAATCCCTATGATATAGTGTAAATAAATGTAATTTTTTTTTTTTCTAGGAAACCATGGCATTGTGAATCTATCAAATTAATTCTAAGATCTCAATAGAGATGGTGTGTATTCTACAGGACAAAAATATCGTTTGGAAGCAAATTGGATAATTGGATGATGGCTAATACATAAAGGACGTAAAAATAAAAAAACAAAATGAATATACTATTGATTTTGTAGTGTAAAATTCTCTTGTTTGATCAGCAATATGGTAATTTGTTTTTGTTTCATTTTTATTACTAGTTTTTCATTTTTGCTAAAATAATTGCACTTATATTTTAAATTAATACTAAAATCCTTCATCATTCATGTCTATCATTTAAGTGAAGTGTCAGAAAATGGAAATATGTTCAAAATATAATTTTACACTTATTTCACAGCCCTAATTTTAGAACAACGTCTTTTAACGAAGTGATTAAAACAATTTCGTTTCTTCATTTTATTTTTAGAATTTCATCAACATTGCTCGAACCGAAACCCTGTATAACACGGAAAATACTCTAAACCTTACGTTTTTTTTTTGTGTATCCCTCAATATGTACCGCATTTAATTGACCTGTGATAAAAAATGATAGACATGGTCCATATGTTTAATCTGAGCTAAAAATTTCTCTAATTTATATTAGGTATCAGTTTGAATCTTCCACTGTGTAATTCTCGTGAGATTTCTTGTTATAAAAATTTGCAAGCTATCACATGAGTAAAAACGTTAAGTGTGTTTTTTGTTGTTGTTTTGACTTTACCTAAGATAAGTTACTTTGTTCTAGAGTCAATATCATCGCTGGAAACGACGTGCTGATGTTTCTTCTCCTCTAATTTCTCCTCCGAGGTCCTATTCGAGATGTAGTGAGCTTTAGTGTTTTGACTAGATGGCATAGTGTGGGAATAGTGGGTATAACAGGCTTTCATTGTTGAGGGATTAGGTATTGGTGGACAGGAATAGGTTGATACGGAACTCAAGTTTCTGCGATGACGTTTGTCATGAGGTTTCTCTTCAAATACTGCAAAACAATGTGTAAAAATGTAAAAAACTTTACAAGGAAATCTAGAAGATGATTCTAAATATACATGACAAACCTTAAGGGCTGATTCCTTGAGTTATTATGATCATAAACAGACAAAACACAACGCAGGCAATACACAAAATTAATTGTCTCTGGCGATTTGAAGTGACCCCAGAAAAAAAATCTAAAAAGTTTAAATCCGAATCCAATTGATACGAGAATTCCCCCAACAGTAGTGACAGTTCCTCTTCAAGAAAACGTAGACTACTCCGTTCGACCTCATCGGCAAAAAGTGTGGATTTATCAAGTGATTTGCAGCAATTCCGGGCCACACAAATAGAATTGTTATGGTAATTAATAATAGCATTTCTGGAGAAAGAAACCGCATCGGTGTAGAATATTTGTCCCAAAAAACCCACCCATCCATTGACACAAAGCCAGTCTTTCGAGAAATCGCCCGGCAAAAGCCCCTGTACCCGTTGAATGTGATGGCACAATTGGCTTATTTTACGTCAGAAACAATTTTTCTGGTGCTTGTAGTAGAATGCTCCTCAAATTTGTGACTTGTGGAGTTCTAAATCTGCAAAGTTGTCCGTTATTTGTTGATATGAGCTTTTATAATCAAAATAACCCAAGAAATCAGCCCTTAAAGTTTGTCCCATATATTTAGAATCACCTTGTATAAACTTACATTTGTCTAAACTTATTATCGAACCTACGATTTCATTAGCTGTTATCACATCAGTTTTCTCTAATTGTTTTCTCCTTCTTACTAACCACCAATCAATCATAAAGATGCCCAAGGCTAGGATCTTAATTCCTCCGCAAAGACCAACGTAGCGGTACCTAAATTGCTCAATATCGTAGAGAAGGCATCTACCGCCTCTTTCGTTGCAAGTGCTCTTCCATAAAAGGCAAGTAGAATCAATGAGATTACCGAATAGTATTGGAGCTGGTATGTAGCCAAATAATCTGAAGATTACAAATTGCATCCCAAGTGCAAAAGAACGCTCTTCTTCATTGACAGATCTGTAACCCGAATCCTGGATTATTAAATTAAAAATTTCTGGAAATTATTACCTTAAGACAATCATCAGTAGAGGCATCTGAGTCACCGCAACTATAAACGTCATAAAAAATAGTAATATTAGGAACGGATAGATGGTATGACATGAGGAATTACAAGGTCCAGCAGTTGCAACAGGAACTACAGTTACTTCCGCGTATTCATTTTCACTACGAGCCAAAGTTACAGCTGAATTTGCTCCACTTATGAAGCTTATGTTGTTGTGTATACCTAAAAACAATAACGATTTCTACCATTACCATAAATTGCAAGAAAAATAACATGTAATTCCTTACAGGCACAGTTGGTGTAATTTGAACGTAAGATTGATGTACATCCGGCATGACAAGGGCTAAAATACGTTAAACCATTGTTACCACACACTGGTTCTACATCGTTCATGCTACATTCGCAACCGAAATTACATGAAGATGTTAAGTTCACTTGAAACGGCTCTGCACGTGTGCTGTTAAAATATGGTATCGTAGTGCCCGCCATTTTTAAATTATCACAACCAAGAAAAAATAGTGACACGTAACAAATTAAGCAGATTACATTTGAAAACAGTACGAATTGCACGGCTCCTTTTGGACGTAATTCCATTCGTTTTAAGACCCAGCCCCCCATGAAGATCCCGATACAAGCTCCGGGGATGGCGATAGAACCTAAAATGTAAACCATATTGAGATAATTTACGTTTTCGCTGATATCGTCATGTAATACCTGTAAAAACACTTGCTTGACTTTTACCCAAACTAAATTGTGTTTCCAAATATTTCGGAAGAAACACCACAAACCCGGAGACTATCACTAATTCCATACAAGCACCTAAGCATGTCACTATATAGATAGGATTTGATGCTAATCTCCACATCGATTTAGGGATATTTTAAAAATTATTTTTATTAAGTTGTTTTTTAAATATTTTTAGAAAAGGTTTTCCTTTTTATATCTTTTCCATACCCAGAATCGTTTTTCGTAATAACAGTTTGCACTTGGACAGTCGTTGTAGTTCCAGAAGCAGTCGTGGTGATACTGGCACTGGCAGCAGCCTTCTCCATAAACCGAATCTTCTCCTTCTCAGCAGATAATACTTTTGGAAATGAAAAAAATGGAACTGAAACTAGGATGAGTAGAAAACCGCTTAGGAGGAACCCACCCCACCACATGCCGACCCATCTGTGGTCACCAGGATCTGTAATGGAGATTATTTAATCTTCGATTGGAAGGAATTTATTTACCTTTGCAAATAAATTCCTTACCAATACTTATGAATTTCGAAAAAGAGTCCATGTGGAAGGAAAGTAAATAAGCACCTAATAAGAAACCCAATACTGGACCAAATGCTGCCATTAATACATACATCCTACAAAGATGGTATTAGTTACCTAAGTGTAAGAGAGGCCCAAAAACTCACCTATATAAATAGAAGAACTATCAGATCTCACATGGTCATCGATGTAAGTCGTCCCTAAAGTAAATAATGGAGAACCACCGCAGCCCAGCAAAAGTTGGGCTAAAACGAATAGTAATACAGGTCCTGTGGTTGATGGGGTCCTCTGTATACAATTATCACGTCTTAAGCTATTATGGGGAGCTAAATTAGGTGAAGATAATCCAGGAGATAATCTACCCAGGCCGATATCTTGTTCCCTAACGGAAACCACTCTACACATGTTCTCATCGCTCGAATTGGCTACTGTGATTCCCTGATGTTCCTCAGCAATAAAGTGAGGTACCATAAAAATTAAGGATCCTATTCCCATTATAACAGCTCCAACTCCAATCCATACCGGTATATGCCTTCTGCTCCCTAAGTAGCTAACGAATATGACTGTTATGACGTTGCCAATTTCGTAGGAAGAAGCAACCAAACCAGATAAGCTCGAAGGAATATCAAACCTTTTTTCAATTGTTGTTATCACAGAATTTATGTAACCAGAACTAAGTGCTTGTTGTAAAGTTACAAGGAATGACAACAAAAGAACAAAAACCTAAAAGAAATGGAAACAAATGAATATTTTAACATGTGAATGTTTCGTTTGTTTTTTTTACCTTAATACCAGCATATTTTTGTACAAACGAAGGCCGACATCTTAAAATACCACACTCTTTTGTATCCCTTAATATCACAGCAGGTGTTTCAGTAAATGAAGTTACATGAGCAGCCTTTTCCCTAAAAAGAATTTATATTTTGATATATCTAGATTGAAAAGTTGAATCAATAGTTTAAAAACGTTAACGTCAGTATGTTTTGTTTATTGTTGTCATGGTAATCAAACAGTACTAATACTGGAAATCACTTGGATACAACATACAAATGCAAGAGAAACGTTACAGATATGAATGCTATTTAAAAGAAATTACGTTTCTAGTGTTTGAATTTGTCAAAATTACTGAACATCTTGTATATTTGGAAGGCGATCTAACGCCATTTCATCTCGTAAAAATTTACGGTAGAATGTATATGCATTTCGGATTTTTTTAAGGAGATAGATGTATCTAAATTTTGGGGTTTGAAAGCGAAATTGTAAATATGAAATAAAGTTGACAAAGCAGAAAAGATAATTTACTTACACCATATTTTCAGGACTAAATTCAACCATTTACAGGTACCACCACGTATTAAGCTCTAGCTTAAGCTTAACACTAATTCCCCAAAGATTGTTAGAGCATTTAGACCAATTCCACCACCATTTCTCAAAGATATTTTCAATGAGAAATAGACAAACTATTTCTTATCATCCACGAATTCGTACAACACCTGCATTAACCGAGTTAATATCACCGAATTAATTTAGAAGTATGTACTTTTTAAATTGATTAGTAAAACTGGAAAATCTGTGAATGTTCAGAACTTAAAATTTCAAATTGTTCAAGTGATTGTAGGTGGTATTGTATATAGAAAAAATCTATTGCTAGTTCTAGAGATTATTTGAAATCAAAAAGAGAATTCCTTTTTAAAAAATAGCATTTCTATGATTTAAATTTAATAATAATAATATAATTTAAATTCATTACTTACACTTATTTAATTCGTGATGTTAAAAAAAAAAAAAAAAGAAACAATAACACAAAAGATCAACCGTATCACCAGAATTAGACCAACTAAACACTAAATAATAGACATTATTTAAAAGTAGAACAATATGACCATCTTTATGTTATTAGGAGACATTATGTAATGTTAAACCTGCAAAATTTCTTATCACTAAACAACTCAACGGAAGTACCGTTTAACATCCGAAAAGTGTTGATATAAGGTGTTTTTCTTGAAAGCGCTAATATTGCAAGAATTAACGCGTATTATCAATTTTGCTCTAACCATCTTTTTTCTCTCTGCAGTTGATCGAACAAATAAACGGAACTTAAACTTGAGAATATAGTTGCAAGGACTCCGTTCTTAAGTCTCAGTTTAGTAAGAGAAGGTTATTTTTATATTTGCAATCAAAAGTGAGGCATACCAGAACATCTTTGCTAACTAATTTGAAATTGCCATGAAATTTATGAGATTCCTATAAATAGATTTCGATATTCAAACAAATTAAGACCGGATCCGGAGAAACAAACGTCCGCATGCTAGAAAAAAAAATGTAAAGAAAATTCTGTTATGGTGTTACGTCACAAGTCATAAGTTTAAATTTAACTTATTTACAGGTTTTTATGGTAAGTACGATTTCTTTTAATGAAAAAGAACAAATTAGTTATGTCCATATTTACTTCAATTTATTAAAATTAAATTAACAGATTCTTAGATTATTTGATATTATTTACAAATTATCAAGGATGTATCTCCAAATTTACCGTATGTCATCGCAACCTTACTCTAAACAACCTTAATAAAATTTAAACTATTTGCCTAACAAATTCATTCACCAAAGGATTTTTCCAAAGTAAATATTTGTTGAAAAAGGTTTTTGGAATTTATTACTTTGGAAAATTTTACAAAACTGTGTAGAATGTGGGGTAAACGTAATTTCGTATAATTTTTTGAATTGTTTATATTTCAATAATCTAAAAAGGTTACGGAATTAAATAAGGACTATCTTATCGATCTAAAAAAAAGAATATTCTTCAATTTCTAACGAAAAAAAGCGCGAGTTTAATGTTTAAGAAATTTTGATGTTTTTCTGCAATTTTTGGATTATAGATCAAAAAATAAGAGATCTAGCGTTGCAATATCTATGAAAATCGTTTCTACGAGCCAAATTTAATCTAGAAATCCACTACTAGAGGTTATATTTGTTCTAGAAAACCCGTAAGAGTATCTTAAAGAAATTCAGGTCACAAATTTGTGAACAAATATTGTTTAATGTATTCAAGGATATTTAATAAGGTTATTAAAAGTATTTTTGCGCTTATGTGTGTTTAAAAAGATCAGAAAATGTTGAAATGTCGATTGGATTAAGGAAATAAATTGAGATCCCTTCAAATACTAATATATGCCAAATCGTGGATCAAAATCTTTAAAATAGAATTGCTTATACCTTAATATCTTTAATTTTGAAGTCCATTAATAAAAAATATGGAAATAATACATTAGATAATCAATATTTAACCGCGGTTATAAAAATAGACATCATTTATATTCCTTTTCAGTTTATTAATTATTTATTTAGAAAAAATCTCATTAATTAGTGATCTGGGAATTTTGTCGTAATTGAATGTAGGTATTGTTTTGTAAGAACTTACTTGTCAAACCCTACAGCAGATGGATTTCTGCTATGACACTTGATGACAGTATCATGACAAAAATTTCCTGTACTGTGCGAGGTTTTCTGAAGTTCGATGGTGGTGGTTGTTAAATCTTCTTCCGGTACAGTCTCCGAGTACAACCCAGTCATAGCATACATTGACTCCTGCCTTCGATGGCCTTTCCCATTCTTGTTCTTATTCACAGAAGCCGCTGCATTGCCATCGGCAGAGCTTGATGGCCCCGAAGTGATCGATGTACCAGTCATCTTAACTCTGCTCAGCGGGCAATGTTTTAACTTCTATTTCTCACACATTCTTACAAATTAGCTACAAAAAACGAAAACGCTCTTTTTCAATCTACAAATCACAATTCTACATATGTGAGAGAACGAATTTAAGGTGGTGTAACCATCTAGAATGCTCGAGTTGATACTAACAACGACCTATATTATAAAGCAAAGTATAGTAGACTGAAACACGACAACTACTCATTCAAATAACCCATGATCGATTGTCCTTGAAAATAAAAATCCTTAACATAGAATATTCAATAGTAACAAATCTACAAGATACAAGGAACCGAATCTTATCGAAGATACACCGAAAATTTTGAACGTATTATGTCGATAAAATAGAATTCAAGTTCTTATGCAATACGTATTTGCAGTTTCCCAATTATCTAAGTAAATAATTTCGTTCAAAAACTGCCTTTCAAATACTTCACACTCACACCGTTGAAGGACACGTATCCTAAGAAGTTCTACGCACAAATAATCTCATTTTCCAAATAATTTTTGCAAGGAAATAAAAATCAATGATTTTTCCAAATCGATCAAACTTTTCGGATCAAGGTAACAACTGACACAGTAACACAATGATTCTCGCAAAACTAAATTACATAGAAGGTATCGTTAATAGTGTCAATAAAGCCAAATTAATTTTTTATTTCGTCATTTACCACGGACCTGTCATCCTTGTGTGCGCTATTCTTTTCCTGTTATTGTTACATGTGGATTCGCATATTTTAATAATAATAATAAACAATTGCATACTGTTACATTTAAAACGTAAATAATGAGAATACGACTTTTTAAATCACTTAGTTTTTTTTGTAGAAATATACTAAAGATTTACATCAACACAAACTAGAATTTGTTATCATGATGATATTTATTCTTTGCACTAATTGTATGTTTAAAACAAAATATTAAAGGAAAATATAATTTGTAACATAAAGGATTCGAAATTTGAAAATTACCTGATCACCAATAGGACTGAATTAAAACACCTTTCAGAACAAGTTACTAGTCGGAAATCAGTAAGGGAAATCAAACATATTGAGACATGAGGATCTTTTATAGGCCCTTTTTTAGCGCCGCCTTCCGCTGCAAGTGTAAGCAAGTCCAGGTAAGCTCATTTCCAATTCTATTTATCAACCCACATTAAGGGTTTGTCAGTCGCTTTCCAAACCAATAAATTGCCAAATTGAAGTATATTTGAACGGGGAAAAAATACAATTTATATGTATTTTTATATAAAAACAGTATATCACCTCTAGGTGTATAAGGAGGAATTCCGTTTGTAAAAACCTACATCAGGAAAAAATAAATACATAAGATGGATACGGTGACAGAAATGGGAAAAACTGAATGTATCCAATTCGACAACTTCCTCCGGAGAAACCTACACAAAAAATTCGATTTCCTTCTACCTCGAGAATCCTTAAAAATGTAGGATATTGCAAAAACCCCGGGTCTAGCTGTCGGCTTATCTTTATCGAGGATTTCCAAGAGGTCCTGTCAGATGACAAATAAAGATTTTCACACGTTAGCATTTCAGATAAAATCCATTCGAAAAGAAATAACATTCATATTTCAAATGGTATCTATATGTTAAACAAGTAATTTCAAAACCTTAAATAGGTTGTTAGTTCATAGTTCAAACAGTCGAACATAATTTTTCATAATTAACGCCAAAAATTGATTTTAATTGCGTGGCCTAGATTTTGGTACACTTTAAATAAGGCAAGACGTAATTTTGAACGGTACACAAGTTAAAAGGGTGTTATTTACTAACAAAACAATGGATCGATAATTTTGTTTGAGAGAATACCATTTCAACAAAATGCAAATAATTCAATTCTGGATGTCAGACACATTGTCTTGTAATAATTAATGATTTCATGAAAAAATGATCGATTCCGCTTTTAAATTTAACTACTGCTTTAAAAGTGAAAATTAATAGGTTCCTTGATACATGCTGATTTGATTAACTACAACTAAATTATGAATGTCATGGTCACATTTTTTTTTTTCGCAATAGGTACTTTAAAGAATTTTTTTACCATTTCCTGGTTTATAGCGATTATAACTGGTTTCTTTTTCGTATTCGGTTATCCATAGTATTTGCTTGAACTAAATTTATTATTAAACAATATTATCTATGCTGATACGTTTGTTTTTTTTTTAAATAAGTTGGCCTAATTTCTATATGTATATAAAGATATACTAAATACACAAATTTAAGATTGAATTTATTTATACTTTTTTTATTTATCCTGTTATCCCAAATCAGTCATTCACTTAAAGATTTCGGATGATAATAGAAACTAATTCGTTTTAATCCCTTTCCTTAAAAAAAAGCTGCGGAAATAAGCAATTATTAGGATGATTAGTTGGCCAAGAAACAGACAATCCAAAATATTTTTGAACGGAAAAAATATCAGATGAAAACCTAGTTAGGAAGACGCCAATTCATGGAAATCTTGATTTTGCTTAAAAAACTCCACCACAAATGAAAATTGTTGGTCTGAGACATTCAAGATCTTAATTTGATAAATGCATTAAAAAAATACGCGTCTCTCCCTCCCCCAAACAACTTGATTATCACCAAAATGAATAATTGAGGTATTGTATTAGGATCTGTCCAGAATTTTTTAATCTCGGCAAAAGAATATGTTCTACGCATATTAACTATTGTAAACAGATTCTTTTTATATCTGAGAGGAATAAAACCATTATAGTTCGCATGGACTTCAAGTTAAAAAAGTAGCGAAAAAATTAAATTGTCCAAGTCCAATGTTATGAATTAAATTTTTCAAATTCATGGCATTCGTATATATGTAATAATTTAATTAAGCAATGTAATACTTGTTTGTATTATTATATAATTATTTCTAACGAAATATACTAACAATTTTTTCCATCTAAGAATAAATTTAGGAAAATAAAATTTTCTTTTACTAATAAATGATAAAACGACAAATTTTGGTGTAGTTCGATTTATATACATTTGACATTAGAATATAAACAAAAAGATCGAAATGAAGAATGTAAACACGTAGTATAAATGTAATTTTATAACATTCTAACATGGTTTTCGCCTAAATAATAAATTGTGCAACACCTTTTGTACAAGTAAACTTCTACCATAACACGATGCAATAATATAAGCGTTCGCTCTTAATTGTATGTGTAGGTGTTTGAAATGCACTCACCTGCTTTTTTTTTCTACAGAACCGATCACTAGGTTCTGTCTTAATTAGACGATGTTACACATAACATCGTTTTATCGGTAAAATAATGCTTGATAGGAAAAGAAACAAAGGCAAGAGACCTTCGCAACTGGTATTAAGCACTGTGTTGTCGGCCACCGCGGCTATACTCACATTTCCAATGTCAATGTATCATTCCCCTGTATTTCAAGCGAATACTGAACCTGCCACCAGTTTAAAAAAACGTTTTTAAAGAACAAAAGTTCCTAAAACTTAATTATACAAGATACGTAAACACAGCGGACATTGTTTTAAGTAAATGAAATGCTAAGAAGAAGAAATGTTTACAGTTTTCTGCGAACTCCTTTCTGATCTGCAGAATTCTTATTTCTACAGAATTTTTCCAAGTCGATATCAGAGATTCTAGATGTTTCAGTTCTAATGAATTGTGTAAAGAAAACATTTAATTATCCATAAGGCTACGGGTCAAGCGATAAGAACATAAATTAGCGCTGGGTTGCCGTCCAGTGGCGTAGCGAAATGGATATTAGTTTAAATGAATAATTTCGTAATTTATTTTTGAAAGTATGCAACATTCGATTGATTTTTCTATCAAAACAATATTACTTGAATCTCAGATTTCATTTCACTGTATTATTGACCGAACGCCACTGGAATTTACGTCAAATCAATAACGAAATTTAATTAATTTTCAACCCTCCCGTCTGTATACATGAAAAAATGTGTTTAAATTGATATTTATTCTACAGCCCTTGGCCATCAAATTAGGCCCATTTAAAAATATGATTTTATGGTAAAATTTAAAAAAAACAGTTGGTAATGCTGGCAATATTATTGTTAATTTACATACAACGTCCAAGTAAGTATAATTTGAACATATATTTACTAATATTTACTTGTTCCTCCTCTATGTTTTATTATTTCCTCAATCCCTTTTTGGCATACTGCCAATGCAGCTTTTTGTTGTTTTTTTCTCTTCTTCAATATGTTGTTGTAATTCTTTCTCTGTAATTGAATTTCGTGTACTTACGATGTTTTTCAAGACATTCCACACATTTTCAATTGCCACTGGAATTTACGTAAAATAATAATATACCTAGTAATTATTCCAATTTAATATTTAATAGCAATTACAAAAAAAAAAAACAGAGGACTTTTACATGTACCCCTTCTAAAATCTACTTATGATTGCTTTAAATTATTAACGTCAAATATCAGCAAGTAAAAGTATAAAATATCCCAATTCTTCGGAATTAAAATCAAGGACGATGTTGCCTGGAAGGGAAATTTTTTGGAGGGTTAATTAAAACAGTCTACAGTTGGTAAAGCGTTATAGTACTATTTTTAAATTCTCAAATATACATAAACACAAAAGAAAGAAAAAGGTACATTATATACAAACCAACAAATATATACAAATCAATGTCAGTAGAACTATATTGTCATATATCATTTGAATACAGGAAATCAAATATTCAAAATATACAAAAATATAATAAAGTGCAGTTCATTTTCGAGTGTTCTCGGCGTGGGGATCGTTTAAGATTTTTTTTACAAATTAAGTACTGTATGTATACATATGTATTAAAACATATATATATATATATATATATATGTATGTGAACATTAGCATTTACCGACTTGCTTTACAGAGATCTATATATGTCTGAAATAAACATATAAACTTTCCATCTATCCATCTAATTTTACCCTGCTGGTTTGCTCATTAATCTAAAATGAAATTATCGTTAAAGCCAACATTATTGTAAAAACATATTTGAAATTGCACAGGTTTTCTTTTCCGACGTAATATATACAAAGTAAATAGCAAAACAATTGCTATAGTTAGCAATTTAGATTAATTGGTAAATCTTGTGTATGCATTATATACAGTGATTTAATTAATTTATACTGTTTTGTTTAAATTGTATAAATTGTACAACCGTGGTTAAGTACGTGTTTGACACAATATTCAGTAATATGTAACATGGCTGTTTAATGAATGAATTTTTACATTTATTTAATACATCTAAAATCACATGTTTCTTTTTCCAATTAGTTAATGGAAATAAATCAGCTATACAACCTACCTACATAAAAGAAAGCAGTACAAGAAAGAAATAAAAATAAATAATAACTAAATATAAATTAGAATTACGCAAACTTTTTAAAATAACGCAAATGACCCTTTGCACTGCAAATGCCAGTGAACAAGGTTACAAATTGTTTAAAAGAAAGACAATTTGTGAGTGAATGTTTGAACCAGTATTAAATCACACAAGTTATATAATTATTTATTAATTATTATAGCTTGCCCTAAGATTAATTGAATATCATTGAAAAAAGAAAAATCATCAAAAAGACATAACAACCTGTTATATATATATATGTATTTTTTAATCCTAATATTTAAATTTTAAAATTTGAATGATGAAACAGGTCTTATACAGAATGTTTCTTTATATTATATACTCTCCACAAAGAAATTTTTATTTAGTATATACTAAATTGTCTCATAAAATCAACTGTGTCTGAATGCACAATTACATCATATTTTTTGAAAAACTACACACAAATATTACGATGACACCCTGTATATTCATTCCTTAACAACTAAAATTATAAAAAAAGTCTCCGTCTAATTTGTTTGTATTAAGGTTTAATACTTAGCAAAAAGATAATACTGAAAATAAATATTAGTATTGCACTGCGAAATATGTACAAAATAACAGAATCTTTTTTTTTCCCCGGGTATCCTTTAAAAAATTTTAAAGTCCATAAGCTCAAACGGACAATATATACTTTAAAATTTAGACACAACCATTTTAATTCTTTACATTTACACTAATTATGCAACAAATTTTTCTTTATAGTCAGTAAAATATGTGATGTTATTAATGGCTTGAAGATGTTGAACTTTATGGATTCAAATAAAAACGTTAGGGGATGAGATCTTGATTTTAAAACTAAATTTTAATTTTTCTTACAGCCATGGGTAAAGATTTTCAGCTACGATCAATGAAATCTAATATAAACAAGGTCTTTTTATGTAGCTATCTTCCTATAGATAATGTAAGCTTTTGAAAAAGCAATTAGATTATCGATATTCTTATTTTATAAAATAAAAATAGATATATAATCAGTTCTGCTAAAAATATTTCTATAAGATTACTGGGCTATTACTACCGATATGCCAGTTTTAAAGAACTGGGAGCACAATATACCTTTTACCCAATAACATTTTCCCAAGTGTACATGTGGCTATGTATAAGGATAGCATCCCGAAATCTAAACCTATTAAAATAACGTGGAAACTATCTAAAAAAAAAAATTAAAAGAATTATAATAAAAAAGAATTAACACACGACTTTTCATTAAATAATATCAAATACGTATCTGAAACTCAGAGTTAATTTTATCTGATCCTTCAGATAAGAAAATAAAAAGGTACAAACATTGTTTCATATGTTTGTAAATGGTTCTCAAACTACCTGGTTATATTAAGTTACATTTCTTTCAAGATCTATGTTAAGTGCAAGTGATTCGTATGCAGTTCCTGTTGTTTGAACTACTTTTTTATATGTACGGCGTTCAATTTTCTTTTTAAATAACGTGCATTCAAATATAAACGATGCAATTGTTGTGCTATTACATGAAAGGTGAAATGAAAATATTTACTTATGTTCCTTAAGATCGCAACTGCATTTAGCATCGGCCTTGTTATTAGTATTATCGATTTTACTAGCGGTAGATGGCACTGGATATTTCTTATTCTTACCATCAACTTTTCCCAAACTTACTTCACTTTTAGCAGCAACATCTTGCTTTTGCTGTGGTTGTAATTGCTGCTCTTTTGGTTTGGTGTCATCGAGTACTTTAACATCTAAACTATTTTTATCACATTTTTCAGTTTTGTTAGGCTTCTTCTCCTGTCCGTTGGTTGGTGAATCTTTCTCCTCAGCAATTCTAGGTAGCAACTCTCCTGGACCGGGCAAGGTTAAAGATAGACGATTTTCATTAGTATTCGTTGTATTGCTAGCTGTGCTTGTGTCTGTGGACTGTAGAATATTCTCCTGGTGCTCGTTCTCCTTCTCCCGCTCCTTCTCATGCTGAGAGACAGGTCTCCAAACAGCGCTGGTTCCAGCTCTTGCCTGGTGCGTCTTTACAACCTGATTGTTACCCGAAGAACATAGTGGTGATATATGGGAGCATTTAGATTCGGCGCTTCTTGGGTGTAAACGATCAGGAGATAAAGCACGCCTGAGAAGAGGTGAACCTGGCTCAGTACTTTTCGGACGAACAAAACCTTTTTTTGCCTGACTACAACTTGAAGTGACAGGTGCTGTACCGGCGCTAGGACTATACGACTGCGTCGTATTAGAACTCCCAGGCTGATGTCCAACGGGAAATGCAAGAGGACTCGGAGACCTGGTTGGAGATGCCGGTAAAGGAGATGGAGAAGGTGTCCGCGCTAGAGGAGATAAAGGAATATGACCAACAGACTTCCTCCTATTTGTAACATTCGTGGGACAAGAAGGGCTCGCTGCGTGTAAGGATTTACTGCAAGTATTTGAGTGTAGTTTATGTTTTAAGCCGTGAAGAGTAGATGGTCTTTGATAATGTTGTTTGCTGTTACGATTACTCGTCGCAGGTGTAGGGCTAGGCGACGTAGATGGCGTTTGGGATGAGGAGCTGCTCGAATGTTGGTTGAAAGAATCTGAAGGTGATAAACTCGCTCGATTAGAAGCCGAGGATCGAACTGTAGACGGAGTGGTCTCCTGAGTCCTTGGAAATGACGAGAAACTCCTACTGGGTGTCACTGAAAGTGGCGATTGGATACCTGCTGCCATCTTGAACAAACAAAATTATATTCTCCGGTAAATTCAAATATAACCTAAATACCTGTTGCATTTCAACACTAGCACGTTTCGTGCTGATTTTTCGGAATAATGATGTCTTTCTACGCTTCTCATTATCCCTCTTTTGCTTCCTTTGACGGTTTAAGCTACGTCTTGCAAGCTTGCTTTGACCCGGCTCCCTTTTACGACCACCGCTTTGAATAGACGTTTGATCCAAGGGCGTGGCTCTTAGGCTCACATGCTCCGCTCCACTTAGAAGTAACTGCAGTACTTGGGTGTGATATAGTCCCTGTACAGCTTCCCCATTTATATGAGTTATCAAATCTGCCGGTCTTAGACCAGCTTCAAAAGCAGGGCTACCTTCATCCACAGCCTGTGAAGGAAGGAATTTGTAAGAAAAGCAAATATATTTTCGCTTATGGAATTGAAAGGAATTACCATTACTAGGTGGTGCATTGTATAAAAATCTGTATCTCCGTAATAAACACGTATTGTGTGAACAGTGAAGCCAAATCCCTTAGGACCACGCCTTATGATTATGGGAGGTTTCAAGTTTGTAACAAGAGGTGATAATTCGCGACATGGTGACGTATCCCTTGAACTAGCTGTACTGGAACCACCACCACCGCCTGGGGAGTGAATACCAACAGAAGCTGTTTGAAAATCGTCTATAAAATATAGTCCAATTATTTCAATTACAATTGGTTTCTTTGTTTTAGTCTCCTAGTGATAGATATTCGGCACGGCATTTTGCTTCCAACAGTAAATTGTCGAAATAGAAACTTTTTAAAAATTTATTACCTTAAATTAGGAAAGTTATTTGGACAAAATATAGTGCCGAGTATCCGAATGACAATTATAAAGAATATACCTCCGGATGGTATTATCAATGACAACCCAGATGCAGAAGCGCTCTTAACAACAGCTCTAGATTTTGTTTTACTAGTAGATGTAGCACAAAATGGACCTTTGGGACATAGTTCGCGAATATTTTCGTTGGATTCGCCGATGTTTCTATAAAAACAAAGACTGATGAAAAGCTATGATATAAAACGATGTAAAAGTCAGCTAAAACTTACCCACTTTGTTCATCTTCAACGGATATAGAAAATTTAGGCAGTATGTCGCGAGCATGACCAGTTTTTCGTCGTCTTTGTATTTGAGGCGATAAGTCATCACTATCCGTCTGGGATGATTCCGGCGTGCTAACCGTTTTATTCAACGATAAAGCAATCTGGAAGTGTCGAGTTGTTTGTTATACAAGGAATATGCGTTTACATCATAAGCATAGTTTTTAAAAGTGGTAATCTAAGACTAGGGATATGTAGGGACATAATAAAAAATTATAATCAAAAGCGATTTAATAAACTCCCTACTTTTATGTATAAAGTACCTTTTTATGCTCAATAGGAACTATGTCACTATAGTCCTTATCAATTATGTTAGTTCGTAACCTAACCTTTAAGTCAGGATTTTCTGGCGTATCTGGTGTTGTCGCAACGGAAGTAGTGATTCTAATAGAATCGGCACTAGTGTCCTGATCCGTCGTTGAATTCAAACGAGAACTGTGTACCTTCTTATACTGAGGAGAACAGGACGAAAACAGGCCAAAAACTGGTGAATCATCAGTATCATCCGTATCGTCCTCGAGATCATGGTTGTAACGATCAATCCTACTGTCGAAATAACTGGTATCCTCATCATTATCCAGCTGAGGTACAAACTCAGCTTTTTGTCGCAAGAGCGAGTCCCAATCTAGACCATTAAAGTACACATGCTCCTTCACTTCTTGAGCGCCACCTATTCCCAGTCGATCTCGAGGAGTGTGGTTTAATAAAGCAGTAATTAGGTCTTTTGCTTCATCCTGTACGGTCCAATCTTCAGAATCAGGCCATTCTATATCATCTGCAAAAGATTAACGTTAACAAAACTTCACGTTGGAATCAATAAGATGCCCTAACCATTAACTGTATGGGCAAATAGCTCTTCGGGTGTTTCCCCGAAGAATGGTACACAACCTATCAAAAATTCGTACAAAATTATACCCATCGACCACCAATCTACCGGTTTCCCATAGCCCTGACGTAAAATCACTTCTGGCGCGATATATTCTGGTGTTCCAAACACTTGTTTATCAGAAAATTGTCTTGTTTCGCAATCTATGTATCCTTCATATAAATTAGTTGCCACTAAAGGGAGTTAAATGGTTAATGCAAAATAATTATAGATAATTTGGATAACCTACGTGACATCAATCCCATTTTACTCAATCCAAAGTCAGTGAGTTTGATGTGGCCCAACGCTGTTATGAGTAAGCTAAAAAATGAGTATCTTAAAATATTAGCTCCAATTAAGGAATGTATACGTATAGAAAGTCTACGGAATGTCTTCTATCCCGTGGACTTTCTACTCCTTGCTCCAAACGTGACTTACTTATCTGGTTTTAGATCTCTATGAACAATACCATAACTATGCAGATATTCAACAGCTAAAACGGTTTCAGCAAAGTAAAATCTAGCCATATCCGATGGCAGTGGTCCGATATTCTTCAATAAGTTAGCGCAATCTCCACCTTCAACGTATTCCATCACTAAACACAAATGTTTCTTCGTCTCAAAACTGCAATACATGCTGACAACGAATGGGTTATCAGCGAAACTTAGAATATCCCTCTCTGCAAAGACTTGCTCAACCTGGTTCCTCAACATGAGGTTATTCTTGTTAATTTTTTTCATTGCGAAACGCTGCCTACTTTGTTTGTGCTTAACCAAATAAACAGCCCCATAAGCACCATTTGATATATGTTTCACGACATCGAAATCTTGTTCGCTAGGATTCGCCGATCCCCATTTCTTACAATTTGGTGTCGACGTGACCGACGTAAGGCATACTGAAGAACGATTAGATTGGTTATTGGACGGCCAATTGCAATCACGCAATTCCTGCTGTAGTTCAGCTATCGGATCACGATTTAAGCCAAGTTTCTGAATAATATATTGGGGGATATCCGCTTTGATCCCTTGGAGACCTTTCACTTGTCCTTCAGCCGCTTCCAAGAAATGATAAAACTCCTCAGGATCGAACTCTAGGCATTCTAGCAATCTAGCAGGACGCGATATTATCAAGAGTAATTTCTTTATGATCCCAGTAACTTGCGCGGCTGCTTCTTCAGATTTATCCTTCGTCTGGAATTGGTAAAAAATATTACTAATTCTATACAAAGTAAATCCTTACCTCCATTAAGAGTCTTTCTAAATTCTCTGACATTTCATAAAAGTACGGTGATGTAATTAACTTGTTCTGAGACTTGCTCAAACAATCTCTTGCCATCTCTAAGACTTGATGATGAACGAATCTAAGTATTGGTAAAAAATCACAGTTTTCATCGGCTTCTAAGATTTTATTTTCGTTAACGAATTGCGTCAAACGCTCCTCCATCTGCTGGGTTGCCTTTGGAAACCTTTCCTTGTATAAAACGTTCATCATTGATATTTCATTATCGATGACTGGTGAACGACTTGGACTGCTATTATTAGAAAAAGAAAAGGGTTAAGGTAACGAAGTAACTACAGTAGCCAGAGGAAGTATTTGTCAGCCATAAAAAACATGTTAGAGCATTATAGGCATTATACCTGAGACTTCTAGATCTAGGTCTGTGTAACGGTGACCTATTGGTTGCACTCGCTTCATCGTAATTTATCCCCGACAAGGACGCATTACTTTCATTGCTCGAAAAATGATGCGTTAATATTCTCATATCATCAGATGTTGGAATATGAGGTAGCTGGTGTAGTTTTTCATGACTTGAACATTTCGACTAAGAAAAAAACGTTTAATACTCATGATAAGTAATTAGTAACTTCGTAATCGACTCACCGACATGTTGGAACTGCCTGGCGTGGTACCATATCCCGATGATGGCAAGGAGGCAACCGACCAACGCCTGCCATCGCCCCTATATCCAACAGCAATTCTAAAAATTAGCGGAAAAATTAAAATGAAAATCATTCCAGCGAAAATTTACCTTTTAATAGGGGCAAAGAAATTAGGAAAACCGGAATGGGTTCGAGGGCTATCTATGGGACTACCACATATTGGGGAGTGAGATCTGGGTAAAGTTGGAGAAGTATTAGCAACAAAACTTAACCGATGGACAGCCGCTGGTCTGCTATGTCTGCGTCCCAACCATCCATCTTTCTGCAAGGCAAAAAAGAGAATATCTTAGTTTTCGTTGTCTAATTGTTTCAAAGTATTGGCGCTAGTATTTACACCTAGCACCAATAACTTTAAAAATAGTAGTACCATGTTAGCTGATAAGGACGGTGCAGATTTCCCCAGTGTTGACCCACGAAACCGTACCAGGTTTGATAACGTTGAAGATTGGGTATCTGAAATTTTCAATAAATTTATTCTAGAATTGTTTAAAACTATCAGGTCAAATATTTTACTTCACATTACATGATGACATTGTTTATTGATATTATTATCAATTAAACACAAGAAAATCAACATAAATTTTGTGGATGTTGTTAGATATTGGTCTCACTTTATTAATGAAGCAAGACCAAGCAAGATATTTTGCATTTACGTGAATTTGCCATATTATTAATAAAGGGGAAATGCAGTGAACTCAGAACTAGAATATTTGGCCTAATTTCAAAAAATAAAATAACAATATAAGATTTCCCAACAAATCTTTTAGATCTAATAAAATTTAAAATTTGAAGCCTCACTAATAAGGAAATTTAAAAATACCTACTCCAAGGGGCACATGGTTGGTATGAACACCTTTTTATCCAATTCTACTTTAAATTAGGGATGACCCAGATGTGTCCCGATTAAATTAAATTGGATTCAAACATTTTAGAAAAAACGTTACTTACCGAATTTGATT
>JAROYF020000014.1:1327799-1395290 GCA_029619325.2 Dynastes grantii | reverse complement strand
AAAAATTTAAATTACATATTTTTAACATTTTAATTATCTTTACTTACGATTTTATATCGGGAAATGGAGTTGAAAATAAAAATTGATAGAAAGTCTCCATATCAAGCAATCTCCGGAACAGATTCAAACTGGGACACTCACCTAGTATACTCTCACAGTTCGACAATCTGATGGATGGCTTGTTAAAACTTCTATATTGTCCTACAATTGCTTTAAAACTGGTTTCTATTAAATAATGCGGAACCTTTGATTAAGACGTATATTCCTGTATAAAAATACAAAAAAAAAAAAATATATATATATATACAGATGTTACTAGAGGACGGATCTACATATGTACCAATACCATGTACACCGGCTAATATATAGAGTTCTATCTATGAGTAGACTTTAAAAGCAACTCATCATCGCTAAAGCGGTTTCACAAGTTCTTGCAGGAGGTGCAATAGTTTTAAATGTCAAGATGTAATTATTATTCAGCTAGTTCGGAGTCAAATTAATTATAGTGCAAAACATTCATGGCAATATTCACATAAAAAGCCAAAAAATTATATCTACCGGCTCAAAATCTATTAAAAATTATTATGAAAACGACCATCTTTCAATTTTTTGCATATTTTATAACGTAACTTAAAAACCAAAAAAAAAAAGCATAAAAAATCGGGGAAAATCAACTCTCAATATTTCGTTTAAACTCGTATAAATTTGAAGTTTCTACAATCTAGAAAATGGTATTTTTCAACAATAAAAAATTATATATTATTATATATATACATGTTTTTATATTTTCACATGCGGAAAGGTTATTTGATAGAAACGAGGTCCATCTTTTAGAACGTGGCTTTAAAATTATAGATGTCTTTAGATCTGGAATCCTATTGCTTTGTCGGAGATATTTAAAAGTGGATAAAAAGTTTGTGGCAACTATTTTTTGCCTAAAGCAATGTTCAACTCTTCCAGAAAATATTGAAAAATGATCTCAAAAGGTGAAATTGGATTATAATAACTAACGCTGGCCACGAGCGGTACCGCGCATCGGCGTAGAATCAGTTCGGACCGAGAGGAACGGTAGTATTACTTGTCGCGGGCGTACGGACATTTTCGCGGCCGGTCATTTCGCAGTTGTTTATCTGTCATAGTTTTAATATGTCAGCAAAACGACCGCGATCGAAAAAATTCGAAAAATTTTTGCGAAAATTTCCAGACTTAATTATGAAGGTGCTAAAATTAAATTTTAATCTGTAAAAACCCCCTTAATGTGTTGGTCCAGACAACATTGTCTACGACACGTAAATAGTGAAAAAACATGTCTCAAAAAGAAAATTTCGCAGAGACAATGAAAAATTTATATTTAATGTATGCGTTACGTTTACCGCAAAAATACCGTTTAATTTACTAGACAAGGAACCATTTATCTGCTTTTGAAATAACTATTCGAGGCAAATTACCAAGTCGAACATCGTTACGAAGAATTGTGCCATCTGCACGCGAACATATTGAACAAAAATAAAATCGGAGTTGAAAGATAAAAATTGTGGTTATGTGTTGACGAAACAACAGATCGGAAGAAACATTCTGTTCTTAATGTAAAGCCACCAAATTTGGGAACCCATCAATCGGCGCCTTCAATTCTATTAGTCTCCAAACGAATACAACAGTGTACTGCCGAAATAATTTCAAAGTTAGTGTTAAACACATTGGACAAGTTTTAACTTTCAACAAACCAACTCTTGATGTTGTGAGTGATGGTGCTGCAAACGCTTCTGTAGGGCGGTTCTTAAAAGCATTCTGCTAATTTGTTACCATTACGTGTAAAATTCATGCTCTTAATCTTGTGGCGGGTAGTATCAGAAAATGTTATCCTGAGGTAGACGCTTTAATGCGCATACCAAAGCAGTATTTTTTTAAATCACCGCCTATTCCAATTTCACAGACTGTGCCCCCGTATACCAGAGCCACCAGAACCTATTCTAACTCGTTGGGGAACATGGTTAGGCCCCGTTTTGTTATCATAAATATTTTGACAATATTAAGAACGTGGTTTTACAATTCATACAAAGGAAGCTGCCGCTATCCAGAAAAGCCAGGAAATTTCAAGATAGTCAGGTTAAAAATTTAAAAAACATTCACGACAACTATTTGGGCTAGCAGATGCAATAGAGAAATTACAAAACCCGCGGTGCCGTTAGAAGAATATCTACAAATAGTGCAACATGTTCACGCACAGCTATGCGCGATTGAAGACGCAAAAAATGTTTCGTTCTAAAAAAATTTGAAAGTGTTTTTGAGAAAAATTCTGATTTTGGCACTTTAAAAAGACACATTTGGGGGGTGCGTCAACAGAATCGTTAAGTTATTTGAAAGATTTTTTTACTTACGCAAATATTACGTCACTAGATGTAGAACGTTCGTTCTCTGCATAAAACGCTTTTTTTCCTCATGCCGTACTAGTTTTGCCGAAACAACAGTTGAAACATATCTAATGTTGCAGATATTTAAAGACATTATTCACTTTGTGATTTCACGGAGGACTCTTAAAATGGTAAGTGTTTGAGCACGTGTTATTTAATTTTTATTTAAAAGATGAGCGAAATTATTTGCGGCAGCAAACATCTCTAAGCAGAATAACTCTAGTGGAACGCGAGGCCTGGTCGACTCTACGCTACTGCGCGGTACCGCTCGTGGCCAGCTTTAATAATAACAAAGACAAGTTCAAGACAGGAATTTATTAGTGTTAATGTTTTGAATATATACACAAACTAGGTACATACTTTAAAAAAATAAAACTTTCACAGCCGTTATATGTACATCACACTACATCACTGTATGCTCAAATAATTCATTGGTAATAACAACAAAAAATAAGTACACATATTGCACAAAATTAAACTAAAAACAGAACAACAGCATATTGAAAGTGTCGGCTACTGAATTAAATCTAAATCTTACTGTAATTACAATGATTTTTTTATGTAGAGTGGGGGTCTGATAACTTTTAAACTAACATCTACCATTTCCTATATTCAAATTCTTTGATGTATGTGAAAACCAATAAAAAAAGTTATGAGCTATTCTTAGATTAAAAGTTATCAAATAAAACATTCATTTGGAAAGAAATCTTGAATACAACACATTGAATTTTTTTAATTGCTAAGCAGTTATAAAGATAACCCCTTCTTAAACAGTAGAGATTTAGAATCTAGTTATTAAAGCAGCTGCATGATTGTCAAAATTAAGGTTAAAGAACATGAAAAAATAGACATTTAGAAACTTCGAACCCAAATGGCAAGCTCTTTTCATGGTACTAACATCTTCTATACTTTTTACAATTAAAAACATCACTGAAGGAGAAAATTATCAGGACCGCATTTACGAAGCCTTTAAAATAGGAGAAAATACGGACCTGTATTTCACCTTGACAATTTCGATTATATAATATAGGAAATTACTTTCAACTATCATTCTTTTTATATCTTATATAACGTACAAAAAAGCGTTTTGGTGATTGAAAATACTAACGATAAATCGATTGTTTTAGGGAATTTTAAGTACTTTTCGAAATGTAAATATATAATTATATTTTTTATAAGATAGTACATAGATAAAGATTACAAATAAATGCTTATATTAACTTTTTCACTTTAATACTTCAAATTTATTTATAAATTTTGCAGAGCTTCCTTAAACACATTGCTCATGTTACACTTTTGTATATAGACAGTTAATTACTTGATTTATAAATAAATTAATTTATACTCTACATTTTGCGAGTTATTTTATTACTTTTTTTATGTTAATTGAAAACAAGAATAAGTGTAAGTTTAGAATTCATCTGTAAATATGTACAGGTGTCCCAACCTTCTGGAATTATAAATTAGGCCTCTTACGTAAATAGTATCAACCTAAAACTTTTTGATAACATAACAGATGTCATCATCAGCAGTAAAACTGAACGTTCTGATGATGATAGTGTTCAGGATAGCATAAAGTACATGGGTATACTGGAAACCGTTAGAGATACAATCCGGGATTAGATTTTTAAAAATCCTTTCCCCTACTGAGGTACAGGGTAAAAACCAAAAGTTTCATTTTCAAAAAAACCTTAATATTTTCTTTTTAAAAAAAATACAGTCAAAAAATTCTCACATGGGAAGTTGGTTTAGGACTTCAAGAATGGCATTAGAAAAATTCTAGGCTCACTGGGTTCTTTGCGCTTGTACCCAAAATACCCTAGGCGTTGCCCGATCAACAGCTAGTAGCATTTTAAAACGTTACAAATACCATCCCTATCATGAGGGACCCGCCAAGGGCTTCAAAACGGTGACGAAATGAGAAGAAGGGAAATTTTTTAATGGTTCATCAGAAAGCATAATGAAATTCCAAATTTTACTATTAAAATTCTACAGTCGGACGAGAGTCGCTTCACCAACTGCAGATTATTTAATCGCAAAAATATAGTTTTTTTGGTCTAATGAATATCCACATCTAATTGGGGTTTATGTATGGATAGGTGTTTTTGGCCCAAATTATTGCCCTATTTTTTATAATGAAAACTTAAATGATTTTTAAAGTTTGCAAAAATTATGGAACTCTCGCTTGTTAGTTTTTTGAAAGACGGTGTCTTACCGTTTACACAATAGGCAGAATTCTACAATTCCAGAAGGTTGCGACTTTTCTTGTGGACCTTTCTTTACAAAAAATTATTTAATTTCATTAACGTCTAGTTATACAAGCTATATTATTCTTAATTTCGAAAAGATTCCCTTACTTGGGTAGGGCCCACATGGAAAAAATGGTCCAATTTTATATGTACAACAATAAGTTATAAATATAAAAATTCTACTTCCCATTTTAATATTTAAATTTTTTAAGGGTTTAAAATTTTCCCTGTTTTATTTTATTATTTATTATTTCGAAAATACAAGTAGTAAAATTTAGAATTTAACTTGGAGTTTACGATATCTTTAGATACAGTATATCGCAGTAAAATACGAATTAGCTTAATAATAAATGTTTTCCTTTTAAAATGTTATTAATCAAACTCCTGCGACATACCGATCCCCTATATAAGGCAAAAATTTTCACATTCAGTTCATAGAAGCGTAATTTGTTGTTTCAAACTCTGTGAAATAATTATATACACAGAGATTTCTTTTAGATACTAGGTAAAGCGTAATTTATGAATTATTAAACAATATAATACTAGTATAGTTTTTTTTTCTTGACTTATTTAAACCGAAAAATAACAAAATTGAAAAGAGTTTACAAATAGATTTGTTAAAAAAATGTTTATACCTGATGTCCACTGATTGAGTGTATTTGCTAGTTGGAAAAAGTGTTTTTATGGCAAAATGTATTTTCCTCTAGAGAACGTAGACGCTTCAATATAGAGAACAGCATTGGTACTATACTTCATCATCCTAAAGATTTAAATTGCTAAAATGATAAAGGCCTAAGTCTAGATCATAAAAAATCTTTCAACTGCTCAGCTGCTCTTTTTATATCGCCGTCTACTTAAACACAATTTTCATGCATTACTAAATGATACTTACCCTTGCTAGAGATGACCTACGATCTCGAGCAGAGTCTGGTTCATTTATACAAAGATCTGAGTCAGAATCTCTGATGCCATGTCTATTACTTTCCTGTTATTTAAAAAGAAGAGAGATATTAAAAGTAAAGCCATTTCCCAAATAATTTCCTCAAATAATATACCTGAGTCATTTGCTCCGTGGTTGTTAACAATCTGGCAATAGGATTGCAGCAAACCGGAAGGGTTTCTAACAGTGTTGGTCGTGAATGTGTTAGCAAAGGCTTCATGTACCTAGTATCGAAGGAACCCCATATACGAGCCAAAACACCCTTCTCATTCGGTTTAGGTACATCTGGACCAAGGACGTAGTTCCAATCTTGACTATGAGGTGTTCCATTTCCCTATTACATACAAAAGGAATAAGATAGAACCATGGAAGTAGAATCTTTTAAGCTGGCAATTGTACATGTTGAGGCTATAACGTAGGCTATAACAAAATACCCCCAAATAGCGTATTTCCGGGGTTTTACATCTAAACCCGAAAAGTTCAATTTTTCTCTTACGACATTACAAAACAATAATAAACAGAACAGAATAAAAAAAAATAATCATACTCACACTTCTGCTACCTTGTGATGATAACGCTTCCGTTTCCTCGTCAATCCCAACCCTAAAACATTTTGGAAAAGGTTACAAGCACCACCAATGTACCTTATAATCAAATTTACGGTATTTGGAACCAATAGAGTAAATGTAGTGCAGCTCCTCCTTGTATTATGACTGTGATTATAACTATTAAAGACGTTGTTGTTAGCATTGTTTGTCTAGCTTCCGATAGCGTGTTTCTTATAGCTAAAGCAAAGGACATGGCACCACGTAATCCTTAAACGGAAAATAAAATCTTTAATAAAAAATATACAAGGCAAGATTGGAAATCACTTACCTGAAAAGAATAACATGTGTTGGAAGTTTGATGGAATCTTTGGGTTTCTCGCAATATTTAAGATATATGACAAAGGGTAGATGTTTGCAGCCCTTCCTATAGCAGCACAAGTCTATGGTGTTGTTAAAGGAAATACATGTATTATAGAGGTAAGAAAACCCAATTAAACTTAAAAAAAAGGATACAAATCCAGCTAAAATGAACAAAGGATCGAAATGGTGTTTGGGAAATGTAAACATGGAGACCCCAATGTATGAGAAAATAAAATTCTCTGCCAGAAAATTTAGCAATTCGAATATTTGCTTAGTTCTTATCCTAGAGTCATCAGAAAGGTTGTTGTAAGTGTAATGTGCTTGACACATTCCACAAAATAAAACAGAAACGACACCTAAAAGATTAAATTTAATGGTTTTTCTCATCAATGTTTGATATTACCTGTCAATTCAGATGCTTCTGCTATCAAAAACGTACTATATGACATTAAGACGAATAAAGCCGATTCTAGAAGAGGAAAATCTCGAACCCTAGTGAACTTAGTAAGGTGTTAAGGAAAAATATAGAAATCAGAACCTTAAATACAATCAAAAATTATTACAAGATAAAGGATATCAAAGCAGTAAAACATCCCATAGCTGCCCCGATCAATAGAGATAACATGAAGATCCCAAAAAAGTCCCCAACAGCTTTGAAAAACGCCACAGTCTCAAAGCCACCTGAACCTGAATAATGTTCTTCGTAGTTTTGAATGGATCTAAAACAATACCGCGTATTAAATTGTTTTATAAACTGTAGTGAAGAAAGTAAAGCATTTAAGAAACGTTAGTAATGCTATATGTACAACTTACCCGCTCAAAACAATTGATACAGCATCGTTAAGTACACTTTCTCCAAAGACAAGGGCGTATAGGTTAACATCAACCCGCAAATCGTTAAATATAGCAAGAACAGTTAAAGGATCGGTTGATGATATTAACGCTCCAAAGTAGAGGGTGTCTAAGAATGTGAAACTACTGGCCAAATGCGCTGGCATCAGTTGGACGCATCCATACATCAATGCCCCCACCAAAAAAGAAGAGACGGCAGTACCAATTATTGCAAATGTTAGTATAGCCCCAAGATTACGAAAGAAATATTTCTGAAATTTGCCTGGATTAGTTTAGTATTTAGTTTACTTATATTCAACGGCGGCGTTAGTGCCAAACGAGCAGGGCAATTACCCGGAGCTCCGCGCTACCATCACAATAATTACTTTGTTCCGTATAAAATACAATTATTGAAATTATCCTGCCAACTTTACCTTTATTAACAATAGCAAATGTATACTACCATAAGTATATGGGTACCCAAATTTCAAAGTAAATCATCATCAAAATTTCTTCTGTTGAAACAGATTTGCAAAGTATTCATAGCTACTATAAAAGCTTACATGACGCACTGGAACAATTACAAAATAGAGCGTTGTCGTTAGTGAAGTCACTGCAAATAGTCGACGAAGTACATACTCTGCTACGCACTATAGATGACGCAAAAAATATTCGCGTTTTAAAAAAGTTGGAGAGAGTGTTAGAGAAAGATTCCAATTTTATCACATTCGACAAATTTGTAATGGTACTTCGATTAATCCATTAATTGAGTTCAAAGATTATTTTAATCATACATGTATTACATCGGTAGATGTCGAACGATCTTTCTCCAAATATAAACACATTTTTTCACCACTGCGAACACGGTTCCACGAGACAACTATTGAAACATATCTATTGTTATCAATTTTTTACGATTTTTATCCATTGGGTTATAATACTGGTGATGGTGCTTCTACTTCCCATGTTCAGTAATTCCAATGGAAATCGCCAGCCTACTTGATTACGCTGCTTAAGAGGGTGAGTCAGCCTTACAGATATAATTCTTGATTAGTTTTTTTATTATTATTCGCTTTATTATTTCTTTTTCGGTATTATAAATATTGAAGAAACCGCACGCCTATGGCGCGACGAACGATTATCTTACTCTACTTATAATTAGAGCGGGCCAAGAGCGCCACGCGCCAGGTTCGCAATCAGGCTGCCGGGCGCATATATGTATGTAAACATAGGTAATTTAAATATGTAATTATTAGGACGAGGACCAAAACCACTGTCTATTACGTCGTGAAGACGCGCAAATATACACCTGCAGTTTGGGTGTTCGTTGATAAATAGGGCGTTGTTCACAGTGGGCCACTACAAAAAAAAAAAGTTCATTCATCGACGGCTACGAACTAACAGCGCGCTTATTCATTTACGGATGACGCGCCTCTAGATCCGATCAACAAATGACGAGTCTGGTAGATGTTGGTTTGCACCACTTCGTGGCATACTAGAAAACAAGCGTCGGTGTGCTCTGCTTTAGTGATTATGTCTAACGTAACTATTAAAAATAAACGGCCATTACCTACGAAAGTTAATAAATTTCTTAGTGAATTTGTGGATTTTACACAATGGGAGTACAATTTTTCTGTAAAGTTTGTAAAAAGAAACTACTGTGCTGGAGCAAACGTGATTGTGAAAGACATATAAATAGCGCACACCACAGAATAAAAGAAATGGTGTGTCACAACAACGTCAATTTCAATTAGAATTGCTTTTAAACGTTTATGTGGTCTACCACTTCGTATACTTGATAAAAAAGCATTTCGAAAAATTCTGGGTACATACAATACCGAGTGTGGATACTACCATCTCGACAGCGTTACGGAGAGATATTCCTTTGACGAATACGTGAGGACATTGAAAATCGAATTAAACGAATTAAAAGATAAACAGCTGTGGCTATGTCTTTGAGACGACAGATTGCAAAACAAATTCTATTTTGAATATAATAGTGCGCGTATTAGATCCTATTAAACCAAATTTTGCAATTCTATTAGCTACAGAAGATTAAAACAGTGTACTAGTAAAGCAATTACGGCCGTAGTTCTCTGAAACGTTACAAAAATTTCAAGTGTCAACCAGTCAACTGTTGTTGTTCATGGGCGATGGTGCAGCAACAATGTGTAGTGTAGGCCGTTCCCTTTAAAGAAAAGTGTGAAGGACTTTACATGTTACGTGTAAAGTCCATGCTTTACATCTTGTGGCACAAACTATTCGAGAGTGTTACCCGGAGGTGGATGCATTAATAGCAAACACAAAAAAGAGTTTCAAAAGTCCTAAGAGGACTAGGGCATTCCACAGGTTATGCCCTGGTATTCGAGAACCACCACAGCCCATTCTTACGCGTTGGGGAACGTGGTTAAAAGCCGCTTTTTATTATAATGAACATTTTCAAGAAGTCAAATCCGTTATTTTGCAATTCGCCCTACCGAAGCTAGAGCTATTAGATGAGCCAGAAGGGGATTTCTCGATATTTCTGTTGAAACACATCTAAAGAATATTAGCAACGATTACAAAGGGTTAGTAGACGCGATAGAAAATTTGCAAAATTCAGGATTGTCGTTGGTAGAATTCAGTGCAAGTCGTGACGAAGTTAGCACATTGTTACACAGTATAAACGATGCAACAAGTGGACGAGTTTTAGCTAAGTTCGATAGTGTTTTAAAAGAATCCGACCACACGAGATTAAGACAAATGTGCGATGGGGCATCTGCAGATTCCTTGACTAAGTCTAAAGATTATTTTAATTACGCCTGTCTTATTTCTTCCGGTAGACGTGGAACGGTCGTTTTCGAAATATAAGAACATTTTTTTTCGTCTCGGCGAACATCCTTCACCGAGGCAAATGTGGAAACTTATCTGATGGTGCAACTTTTTAAAGAAGCCTATCCGCATTATTAAGAAGGATAGAATTTATTTATTATATCTTTATTTACAGTTACATTATTAAGTACAACAGAATAAAAAAAGCGTTCAGTTTCTAAGTTATTTCCTTTATTACATCCCATATTTACAACGCATACCGTTTTCAATCAAATAAAAAATCATAATGAAAATAAAAACACCTATATATATATATATATATATATATATATATATATATATATATATATATATCCGCTCTAATTACTAAACATTATTATTGCGTCAGCTTTTATTTTTTTACTCTTGTGTATTAATTTCGAAATATCACATATCTGCTGACTCACATATACGCTATTTACAATAAGCGGCCGTTGCGCCTGATTCCGATTCTGTTGGATGGCGCAATTTGGCCCGCTCTACTTATAATCCCTATAACAGTAGTAGATGAACACAAAAAAATATTACAATTTTTCTATTTCTATATAACTGCTACTATTTACTTATTTTATTATAAGTTCACATAGGGATAATGAGGCGCTAGTATACGAAAAATATATACTCAACATTATTATTAAGAAATGAATGTGAATAAAACAATTAAACTTCGTATAACTATAAAACAAAAAAACCAACAAAAACCCTAAAAAAACGATCAAAAATATAATAAAGCAAAAGCATTTCATAGAAAAAAAGGCCAAAAAAAGACAAGGCGCCATGCGTGCTATTCGACCTTCCATTCCGATTTCTAACGATAACTCACGGAGACGAACGAATGAAGGAAAATGAATGGAGTACGCCCCAATGGCCGACATAGTAAGCAACGACCTTGCGCGAACGTATCCGAAGGACTTCTGCGAACACGCGCGACTGAATTCCAAGAAATGCTAGACGCAGGTGTTCATTTTTTGTATAAAGAAATGAATGAAATTCGAATTAATGACATTATGACCTATTTCTTCTTGTTTATGACCTATTTCTTCTTGTATATATGTATTTATTAAATGTTTTTTATTTATAACATTATTAAAAATTAAATATATCCATTTCGTGTTTTAAAATAATTTTATATTTTATATAATTTTTAAATAAGAAATTGAGACCTTAGTTTCTCGTATTGTATTATTGTAAGTATTTAAAAGTATGTAAATCATTAAATATTTAAATGGAAATATTAAAATATGTATTTGGTATTTAAGTATACACAAATATACAACTTTAACAATTAAAATTATTTATTTGACCTACATTATAGATTCGTCTATGTTACTTTTAATGATTGCCCCGCGGAAGGCTTCTGCCCTGAGTCTCGCAACTGCTAACGCCGCCACTGGTTACATTGCAATATATACATATTTATACTACGATTCATTGGTTATTTTTAATAAACAACCTTATTTTTTTCTTATTGTTTGATAAATAAATTATTAAATTATATACAACCTGAATCTTTCCAACGATTGTAGAAAGCGATAACCAACATATTACACAATAAACAGTTTTAAAATGAAAAATACATTCCCGGTCAAAATTAACGCGCCAATATGTTTTAATACGTATATATGTCTACGGAGAATGTTAATACAATATATTTTGAACTGTCCAAACCTATAGTTGACGGGGCTCGAAATTTATAAGCTGTCCCAGATACTTGTCTTGAATTCAAACAAAATATCTTAATAGGCCCTATAGTTTTATTTAATTTGTTATTTAGATATCTTGTTCAGATTCATGTCAGGTACTTCTACAATGAATTTGATGAAAGTAAGTACCGTTTGGGTATTAAAAAAGATTAGCGATTTGTTTTAATTTGTATTTCGTTACAGAAAAATCTACACACCTTAAACCACTTTTCGACATATTCACCATGCGAATTAAGGCATGTGTCATATCTTGACACTAATTGCAACATACCCGCGTCATAGAATTCGGCCGCCTGCGACCTGAACCAGTTTTAGACGTTTATCCCATCATTACTTGCAAAGTGCTGGCCGGCAAGATATTTCTTGAGACGAGAAAACAAATGGAAGTCGGATGGAGCTAGGTCCGGACTATAAGGAGGGTGACAGAATCGTTCCAAGTGAAACGAATCAAGCAGCGTCGTCGTTACGAGGGCCGAATTCTATGACGAGGGTATGTTGTAATTAGTGCCAAGATGACTTAATTCGCATGGTGAATATGTCGAAAAGTGGTTTTAGGTGCGTAGATTTTTCTATAACAAAATACAAATGAAAACAAATTGCTAATCTTCTTTAATACCCAAATGGTGCTTACTTTCTGGATGGGCTTAGTACTTGGGACACCTGTATACTATAATTTACATATCTATAATATAGGAAATCCTTGAATTCATTTAAAGGAAAACCCACAAACTTGTTACTGGAATGATGTAATTTATTAATGAAGATTAGATAATAAATATTGTAAAAAACCACTTTTTGTTGTAATATCCAATTATTATGGAACATAAATTTTAAAAACTTACGCGCTTCAACGAATATCCTGCATGGAAGATAATAGGGGGTAAAATAATATTAAAGAAAATCTCAGGATCGAAAGTTGCCTTCAAATCGATTTCATTGTCACGTAACTGTATTTCACCTCGAAATGTGTACTCATAGGTCTTATTTTTGGGCAAGGAACTGCTTTTCACAGGGAAATTTAATGATAAAGCATCTGGTGGCAGACTAGAATTATAGGTCTCATCATTTGAGACCACAGACATGTGTAGAACCTCCCCAGTGCTTCCAGCATATCGAATGATAGCACCTACTATTAGCCCTGAAATAAAATGTTAATAATAAATTTCGATCATAATCGGATGATTTGGCAACTTACCATATATCACTGCTAAACCTGTTTCGTGCAAGAAACTTACTCTGCGATGTTTAAATAACCATATAGTTAGGACAGTTAATATTAAGAGGAATGTATACGATAGCAAGTTGAGTGTATCTAATCTATGCGTTGATTGAGCTTTGGCATCGAGCACAATATCAGTAGCAGCACAGTTAGAGACATCGAAGAAATTTAATAATATTAATAAAGTCAGTGTTTGAATACATACAATGAGTTTTATCATTTTATCCTAATTGTATATTTCCTTTTTAATATAATGAATTCAGTCTATGATTCGAATCACAAATTTTTTTGCATGTATAGCTCTAAATTCTCGACTAATAACTGTCTCCACTCAGGAAAAACTATTGAAAAATACATGTACAGTAAGTACCTACTGAGGATGTCATGGGTATTTAATCAATTAGCACATTTGTCCTAAAGCAATTAATATGCCTTATTGTCAATGAAAATCGTTCGATCGGTAAAAATTTGATTATCTTATTGATTTAAGCAGATTAGTATAAAAAATATAAACAAGAATTATAAAATTGATAACAGGGACGGATTTAGTTATATTAGCAAGGTTTGCAATGTGAAGATACTATTTGAATATACAATTTTAAATAATTGACGGACTTTACCCACTTGCCAAAAATTAAAGATAAAATGATGTAAAAATATTTGAATTCTAAAATATATATCGTATGTAATTCTCTTGAAAATATAAACTTTTGTAAAGTATAAATTAAGTCCGTCCCTGTTAATATATTTATTACAATCTATTCAATTAAAAATACATATAATTTGGATTTATGTGATAAAACTTAGACAGAATATATTCAAGATTAATCCATTAATACTTAATTATATGACACTTAAGTATTGTATTGCATACATACATATATACATATATACTAGAAGTATTAGGACATTTGTTCAATTAGATCTTTTAAACACAGTAAAAATTTTGGGAGTCGGTATCGAGTTTGCGTACTTCTAAAGTAGCGTGAGCACTATCTAGGCGTTGGGTGGGCTCTTGGATCGAAGACATCGAAGATCGAAGTTAGCTGTTGTCCAAGTAAGACGTGTGTAGCCGCAATCATAAAGAAAAAAAAATAGTGTTTGTAATAGTGGTACAGTGACCAAAATACCAAAGTTCGTGCAACAATAAGCAAAATAAAATTTTATATTTTCGATATTCAAACGATTTTGTTTACAGATTCTTCCACTTGTAGAGCACCATTTTAAGTGGTCACCATGTCACCGAAAGTTCCACGAAAGCTTGAAAGTTCCTACCCTCCTCATATGAGAAGATACATCTCTCAACTGAACCATGCTGAGCAGCGTAGGGCCGCGATGACTCCGAACTTGAGGATGCAGACCCATCGATATTATTTGAGGTCATCGGTTGCGTCCAATGCCACTGGATCAAGGGTAAGGATTAATATTAAAAAAAAAATAATAATAAAGAAAAAAGAAATGATTTGACATGAAAATTTGACCAAATCCATTCTCTTTTTCAAAGAATTCATCATGTATCTTAATCGCTAGAGGAAAACAATATAATTCTTTCACTTGTTCATGATTACAATTCACAGATGGCTTATCAGTTCCACACAAATTTCTTAATATTATTATCAATACGAATTCTTATTACTGTTAATGTTCAATAAAAAATATATTGAAGGTATATTTATAATTGGAGAAGGGGAAAAGTGGAGGGGAGAACTGCGTTCGTGATGTGGGGGGGGGGCTGCTGGTGGGTGTTGTATCCCTGGGAAATAGCTTATTTTCCAGGAACCCTATTTAACAAGGTCACCTTGTCACTTTGATTGAAAAGTGGAAATTAGCTTGGTTAAACTTGATTCCAATTAGAAATCCTTGCTTTTGAAGGAAATGTAGAAAACTGCTTTCAATAATGTAAAATTCGAATTCCATTAGAAATTAAACATTCTTTTTGTGTTTCAATTTGATGTTGGATTATAATCAAATATTAGGTAATCAGCTTCCAGGAACCTTGATGTAATAGGTCACCTTGTCACCTTAGTTACGCCTAGGGAATGAATTTGTTTTACGAAGTTTTTGATGCTATATGGGACTGAAGATTTGGATTTTAAATTTTGTAAAATTTTCAATATGAAAGCCTGATGTTTTTTTTTACAGCCAAGATTCCGTACTATTCCTACTATACAACACCGCCATTTCCCTGGTAATCAACTATTACAAACGGCTAATCGTCACCCTCTAGGAATTAACAATTCTGAAAATACTCGGGCAAAATCTCCACAAAACGAAACTTCGTTGAACGGTCATAGCCGCAGCAACCGACAAGGATTTGGAAATGGTAGCATACCCGGTGTTCTTGATATTGACGACGACGACGATGATGATAGCCCCTACTATGCACCTCACGTTCATCCTCCAGCGTTGATCCCAAATTTTAGTCTCTTCATTCCTCCAGATAGTAATCAAACTCGCGAGCAATTACCGTTGGACTTGATGGCACTTCGTGCTCAATTTGAAGGTCAGATTCCACAAGAACGTCCCCCCACCCACACTCTGGTTAGACCACTTCAAAACGAGATCTTAAATGTCATGACGCCACCTCCAAGCCCACCTGTACGTTCTCCAGTTAATTTGTATTCTATATCTCCAGATAGAAATGCGTCAGAATCTCAATATGTGCAGTACAATTCTTCGGAAAATGGCAACCAACCTTCAAACGATCCATTTGCTAGACCACATTCTTGCCATATTATGGAAAGTAACCCTTATGATCCAGAGACTGCCAGAGCGCATTATAATCAGCCTATTGTACGACCTTCAACGAGTTATGGAAGTTATGAGAGTTATGATCGTGGTACTACGAGTTATTCGCGTATGCATCGACCTGATGATCAAGAAATGCCCGAACCTAAACGTAGGAAGGTTGAAACAATCGCGATTGGGTTGCCGGAGAGAGGATGCACTAGCACTATAGCTGTTTCCACAGGGGAACTTCCAATAGATCCAACCCCACGTCCTAATACAAATGGAAGACCGCTTAATGACGAGGAATTCCGGAATTTAAAGGTACGAACGTTATCGACACAGATCAACAACATGCCTGATGAGAAACGTTCCAAAGTAATACGTGCATTAGAAGCAGCTCGCGCTATAGGTGAAACAACCAGTTCTAAAATCTTCGTCGCACCTTACGAATCAAAAACACCAGTTGCGGATGGATCCGAAATTAACGAAGCTATGGATTCTGATGAAGGCAACGCTGGTGCTGCTGGAGGAAGCGATGAAAACGCTAACGATGAAAGCGATTCTGATGACCCAGAGATCATACGTTGTTGTTCTTATCATCCTCCCGTTACAGCTGATGTTCAACCCTTACCTGAAGATCGTCCACCACCATCAGTCGCTGCTTCTATAGCTGCTGTTTATCGCAGTGAGGAGGAGCAAGGCCGAATTCCATTCATCCACGTAGATGAAGCAAATCCCAATGATGTAGAATTGCAAGCAATTCAAGCCATTCAAAGATTCCAGGTCCACGTACACAGATTGGTTCAACGTAACATGTTCCCACAACATACACCAGCTGGCCACTTAACCCCTGTCGATTGTCTATTTGTCAATACAATGAGATACATTTTCCCCGCTTTCTTGATGTTCCCAGATCTCCTAAGCGAATCCCAGCATAGAGTTATGGACGAAATATCTGAACGGAGATTGCAGGTATTGAACGGGATCTGCGCTGTCCGCAGGGTACGCTACCGGGATCTCAATGAAAGCTGCGTCATATGCCAATGCGAATTCGAACGGCAGCAAATGATACGAACACTACTTTGCGGACACAAATACCACCTCATTTGCATTGACACATGGTGTAGGACCGCTTTAACATGCCCTGTATGTCGTAGGGGAATTGATGGGCAAGTAGTTTCCGAAGAAATGATTCGTAGAAACCCTCCATTTGCTACTCTGAGAAGTTTGGAGTTTATACGCACCTTCCTGGTGATGCGTCGTTATTCTTATCACGAAAATACCCTGCTGCATTGTGATACTGAATCTGATGAAGAACGTCAAGAGCAAGAAAACAATTCAGGAGAAGGTACGCAGAATTAAACGGAGAAAGTTCGGGAAGCAGAGATTATATATAACTAGAAATATACACGATAGGACACTTAAAGTGATATAGTGCAAAAATTCAGAATTTCGTGACAATGGACGAAATTCCTTGTAATTTGACTGTATCATTTTAAGTAATCCTTTTTGTTATTATTCCAAAACGGGTTAATTTTTTTATATTTATCTTTAAGCAAGGCTAATCCATGAAGAATTTACGTAACGATCTTTTAGTTTTCACAATTTTTTGGATGTAATACTATAAATACAGACGGAATTAGTCTTGCCTTTGTGTTATTACACCAATTGGGCATGTTTATATTTTAAATTGAAAGTATTTTAGGGCAGGTAACTTCAAATACCAAGAAATACGACGAAATCATGTTTAATTTACGAAAATTTCGCGATAAATAATTTTCTTAGGCCTAAATGGATACAATAGATTATATTCATGACGCTGTCCAATTGTAAAAGTACAAATTTTATAACTTTTGATCCCTGACTTAAAATTACACAATTAAGCGAAATTACTCCTAGATTTCTAACTGGCGATGGAAGATTATAATAAGTGTGTGTATTTAATGTGCCATATATGTTGAGAACAAAAAAAAACTATTTATTGGACCACTTTGATGTAACTTAGATATAAGACAATTTAAATGTACAAAAATATATTACTAATTGGTCTTGTAGACGACTTCTGCGCAACATCGTTTGCATTCAAACCTATAGATTTGCGCAAATTATAACCTAACTTCAATAGGAGGGTGTATTAAGTGTAAATGTTCAAAGTAGATAGTTTAATTGTCCACAGATCTTCCCTCGCCAGTTTAAATAGATTGATTGATTAATTGAAAAGGAGCCACGCCCGTTACGTAAATTTAAAGTCTGTGATTTCATCATACCAAAGTGAAAACGATGAAGGTAACAAAAAAATATACTTGGATGTTGAATTCTATGGAAAAGGTAAGAAAACAACGTATCTTTCTCTATTTAATACATGGATTTTTGGTTGATATGGGTGCATGTCTATCTTGGATTGATTTCGATTCAAAAAGTAAGAGTTTTGATTGGTATTGGAAGGATACCAAATGATCTCTAATTGTAACCTACATGTACCTATTAACGATTCACAAATCGTTTTTTTTTTGCGTTTTTACAAATGACAAGACAATTGTAGTATTTTATTTTCTGAATTTATAGGTTTTATACCATCTAGAAAATAAAATCATTGGAACAAGAAAAACAATAGATGGGAATTGGATTTCGTATTAGTTTATTTCATCCTTTTTGACTCAATTTACTCCATATATGAATTAAAAAAGAATAGATGTTTACGTGTTATATACTACAGGATGCGATAAAAGTTTACTACGTTCAAATAAATAATAGTCTTTCTTCTAAGTAGCTACACCTTAATCCTTAATTGCTGTCATGTGGTTTGTGAGATAACGGCGATTAAGGGTTAATGTAAAGATATTTTTCCAACAAAAAAAAACAGGACAACCCACAGTACACAAATGAATAATCTTTTGTCGCAACTGTTATAAATGTTGATGTTTTTCAATGTTTATTTCAAATATTATTATGTTAGGTATAACGTTATTTTAAATTTATTGTTAATAATGTTTCATTTCCTAATTCGAATTGGTTTTATTCGTCGATATAATAGAGTAGGTGTTCAATATAGAAAATGGCGGAGGTTCTTGTCTGACTAATAATAAGACCTGTAATTTTGTGATAATCTCCAATTAGGCAGCCTTGAAAACATGTATAATTTAATACCGATTTTAACCGTAATGACCTAACAACATTCAGAATCTCATTTTATATGGAAAATATTCAAAAAATTTGATCCCAAATACATTATCAAGAGATCCTCTTGCCATGATAAATATTCTGTCCATTAGATTTTTAAAATTTTTTCAATGTTGTATTCTAGATTTTTACGTTAAATGTTGTACTTGTTTTTATTATTATTATTTAAATAAAATATATATATATATTGCATATGATTTTCTTTTTAAAATTTAATTGAAAATGTTCACACGAAAAAACCTAAAAATATAAACGATGCCTTTTTATATTTAATATTGATTTAGTATTATTCTTAGTTAAATTGATATTCTTATATAAATACACCAATATTTTCATTGATATTTCATCATGATACCAAGGAAGTAATACTACGTATAGAATTTTATAATTGTACGTTTTGAAAGAGGTCTGCAATTAAGCTGATGTTACGTGATCAAGCAATAATTTTCAGAGAAAAACGCAAAGTTTAAGGTGAAACAATTATTATATCATATTTCATGATGTCCTATCAACATTGGTATATCTGCTTTACATTTCCAAAAGAAAACGTTCGTATTATTTGAAGTTTTTGGATCGTGGCAAATTCAGTAATAAAGTATTAAGATATCGACCACGTTAAACAAAAGGGAAGTAGTAATTTCATTGTTAAATTTCTTTATGATTTAATTTGTTTAAAAAGATTAGAAAATATTTATCAAATTTAAGAATTATAATTATAACATCGTCGTCTTGAAGGTGGAAAGAGTTAAGTCACTTTTTTTAGGATTTTATGAGGGGATTCTAAAGTCTTAAGGGATGGGTTTTGAATCAAAGAAATCAAATTTAGATTCTTCTGTATGCATTACCCGATTCATTATTTCATTTCCCGTGCATATTCTAAATTCTTTTGCTTATTTTCCGGTCGATGTTTTGTAAACAATGACACGGTTTAACAGTGTGCCATATTGGCTAACTTCTATGCAAGATTCGAAACTTTCAACTTCTTTTTAATGCAGGACGAAATTACACTCGCTACTCAACATTTGTCACTCTGAATGACACCATGAGAATAAATAAATATCTTTGCAGGTCTACGATGAAAACTATGTTATTGTAATTGTCATCCCTTACAAGGGATATAAAAGGAAATAGTTCTACCGGTTTTCACTCTAAATCACTAAAAGCGTATAGGTTGCATATCTGAGAGTTTCTAAAGTTGTGATTGCAATGCAATCTAGGTTGCCTATTTAAAAATATTTTTAAAAGCGCCAAATTGTTAAATATCTAATGGATGATATACAATTACTTTACAGGCGGTTTAATTTTACGGTAGAACAATTAAGGAATAATATGAGGTATTATATTATTTTTAAATTAAAAGATATGTCTATAAAAGAAATACAGAAGAATAGCGCATGGTGTTTTACCGCCAATTTAGATCAGCGTACGTATATTTTCTAATCGTTACACTCTGACAATCTTCGTCATACTGTGCAGTCCCAATCAACATCGTGAGTGTTAGGTGAGCGACATTCTCTTTGTAAGTTAGATGGCGCTAGCAGCGCGGAAAAAATATATAGGTGTAGAAAAAGGAAAAGGTATAAGTAGAGAAAATAACAGCTGTAAGATATATGTAATAAAATGATGTATTGGTGAAAGAATATACAGTAAGCTGAAAAGTAGTAGAGTGTTTTCATTAAAAAGCGGCGATACATATTTAACAGGGTTATGGGCCCAGGCCGCCAAAATATACAAGATTGGTAAAAAAAAAAATAACGGTTAAAGTGCTGGTAAACATTAAAAATATGATCTCAAGAGAAAAATTTCATTGTACCGTTTACCGGAGAAAATTTCGATACATGGTCGTTCCGGATAAAGCGATACTGAGGAAGCAGGAGTACTCAAGGCCATAGAGGAGCAACAGTTTCAAGAAGAGGATGATGCAAAAGTTGCTAGAAGCAAAAGCTCAGGCAATCATTATTAGCGGTGTGGCAGATATAATTTGGAATATTTAAAAAAAGAAACGGCGTATGATATGTTTAAAAATTTAGAAGCAAATTTCAAGGCAAAAAGGCGTGAAATTCGTATATACTTAAGGAGAAAGCTATCGGAAGAAAAATATTTGGAGAGCAAACCACTAATAGAACATTTTGTCACGATGGAAGAAATGTTTTCTCAATTAAAGGATGCAGGAAATGAATTAAGTAACGAAGAAAAAGTGAATTATATTTTATTATCAATGCCCAGGAGTTATGAAAATATTATCACTGTGCTGGAAACCATAGAAGACATAAAACTGGAGTTTGTGAAGAATAGATTACTAGGGGAAGAAGAGAAAGAAAGAAATTGCATAACCAAAATACAGAAAAGGTAGAAAGTTCCTTTTTTGTTACACATGTGGAAAGAAAGGACATAGCAGTATCAATGCACAACACAAAGCACCTCAGGATATAGGCAAGGACATGGTGAGAACCTGGACAGGTTTTCGGAAAAGGGTACAATCAAGGAAGAGATTTCAGGCGAGGCAGAGGTTTCAATCGTGGCAGAAGTTTGATCGAGGCACAATCAACACTCGAGGAAATCAAAAGCCTAAGTTTCACCAACAAGAAGACAGGTCCATGTAGCAGAGAGTAATGAACTAGAAGATCAAGCATTTCTATGTGGTGAGACAGGTAAGAATAATATAGAGGATAGCAATTTGGTGCAATGGTTTCTGGATTAGGGTTCATCAGACCACCTGATTATCTGAAGGACTTTTTAATGAATATGTAGAACTAAAAACCCCAAGAAGGATCAATGTGGCAAGAAATGGAATAAATTTGAAAACCGTAGGTATTGGAAATCTCAAGGTAAAATTTTTTGTTTACAATAAGCCTAGTTTTGTAACAATAACCGATGTTTATTATGTTCCGGATTTGGAAGAATTTAATGTCAGTATCAAAAATAAGTAGTAAGGGATATAAAGTAGTATTTAAGGAAAACAATGTAAATGTTTATGATAAATTTGGTGAATTAGTTATATTAGGTTATAGAGATGAATACGTTATACTCAGTAAATTCATTGATAAGAGATTTTGAAAGTAATTTAGTATCAGAAAATAATAAGAAACATTACAGTTGTGGCATAGGCGGTTTGGACACCTAAATTATAATAGTCTTAAGTGTTACGACACAAAATTTAATTGGAGGGTTTATCCGATATTCACAAATGTAAGAACGAACAAATATTATTGTGAAAATTGTATATTAGGGAAAATAACAAGACAACCATTTAATAGCAAAATTCCTAGAGCAAGTAAACCATTGGAATTAGTACATACAGATGTTTGTGGACCAATAAACCCACCAACATGGGATAATTAACAATTATTTTGTAACATTTATAGATGACTATACACATTTTGTTGTAACTTATTTAATAAAAGAAAAATCTGAAGTCTTTGAGAAATTTAAAAATTACTATAACTATGCAACTACTCATTTTAATACAAATTTATTAAAGCAAGAATCGAATGTGGTAGAGAATATGTTTCGAAGAAATTTCAAAGGTGTTGTGATGAAAAAGGAATTCAGTTACAATACACAGTTGCTTACAATCCTGAAATAGAATGGGTAGCAGAAAGGATGAATAGGACACTGATAGATAAGGCACGCACGAATTTTGATAGAATCGAAAATGTCAAAACAATTCTGAGGGAAACTGTATACTACTCTGCGTATGTAACCAATAGAAGCCCAACAGCAGGGGAAGGAAAAGACGCCTAGCGAAGAAGAATGGGAAGGAAGAAAACCAAATGTAAGACACATGAGAGTATTTGGTAGTATTGCCTATAATCATGTACCAAAGGAACTAAGAAAGAAATTTGATGCTAAAGGAAAGAAGATGATAATGTTAGGATACTGTACAGGAGGATATAAGCTATGGGATGAACAGAAACAAGAAGTTATTATTGCAAGAAATGTCATATTCAATGAGAAAAGAAAGGAAGAGGAAGAGAGTGAGTTCAGAAAAAACAGAAAAGGAAGAAACATTTAGACTTATTGGAAAATGATGAGCAAGAAGAAGAAACTCAAAATGGAAGGTTAGGAAGGAGTTTCACATTAAGGAAAATGAAAATGGTAATATGAGAAAAGTAGTAGCTAGAAAACAAGAAAATAAAGAATTGAGAAATATTGAAGAAATCAATGATGAACAAGTAAAACAAAAGGAGAAGGCGAATGCAAGCAGAAGAAAGATAAATAAGCCAAAGTGGCAGAAAGATTATATTCTGGATTTGGAGGACGAAGAAAATGAATGCAATGTTTGCTTTATACGCAGGACAAACAGATGATATACCGAGGAATTATGGAAATTGAGTCAAGAGAAGATAAGAGGGAATGGATGAAAGCAGTACAAGAAGAAATCGAGGTACTTCGAGAAAGTGAAACATGGATAAAGCGTACCAAAATAAAGGATGTAAGTGGTAGATACAAAATGGGTTTTTACAAGAAAAAGGCTATGATGATAAACAATACTAAAAGCAAGGCTAGTAGTTCGAGGATTTCAGCAGCAAGAAATTTTTGACGATGTGTATTCACCAGTATTAAGACTACAAACTCTAAGAATTATGTTGTCAGTAGCTGTTCAGCGAAATTATCACCATCATCAAATGGATGTCAAAGGGGCATTTTTATATGGAAAAATAAATGAAAAGTAATTCTTAACACCACCACCACCAGGAGTAACAGTACTTAATCAAATGGCCATGTTTTGAAACTAACAAAGTCACTTTATGGTTTTGAGAAAGTCACCAGATACTGGTATGAGTGTTTTACAGGCATACTATCACAAAGTATGGATTTCAAGATCAGAAAATGATTTTGCTTATATTACAAAAAGGATTTATATTTGTTGTTATAATATACGATGATTTATTAATATTAGGAGCTGATTTACAAAAGGTAGAGGAAGTAAAAGAATTTTATCTACAAAATTTAGGATGAAAGATATGGGAAATGACAATCTAACTTATCTTGGCATAGCAATCACTAAGCAACAAAATACGTATTCTCATTAATCAGTCAAAATATCTGCGAAATGTTCTAAAATGTTTTGGTATGAAAGATTGTAAATGTGTAGAGTCACCTATGGATGCAAACTTCTGGTGAGGAAAATTGTACTGTTGATATAGCATATGAAAAACAATGTAGATCTTTGATAGGTTCACTGATGTATGCAACGGTAGGGTCAAGACCAGATTTAGCTAATTCAGTATATTATCTTAGTAGGTTTCAATCAAAACCAAGTGCTCAATTGTGGATAGCACTCAAAAGAGTTTTACGATATGTTAAAGCCACAGTTGATTTTCAGTTACTATATAAGAAAGATTGTTTAAGCGAACCTCTAATAGGATATGCAGATGCCGATTGGGCGAGAAGTAGCGACCGAAAATCAACTACGAGCTATTTATTTAAAGTATTTAGTAATACAGTTATCATGGAAATCCAAGAAACAGAGCAGCTGTTGCATTAAGCACAACAGAAGCGGAACTTGTCTCATTATGTGAAGCTACTGCTGAGGCATGTTGGATCAAAAAGGTAATGCTAGACCTAAATGTCAATGTTGGAGTAATAACAATGTATGAAGACAATCAAAGTGTAATTAAATCAATTAAAAACTCTGATCAAAAAACGATTAAAGCACATGGATGTAAAGTTTAACTTTGTAAAACAAAAGGCAGCAGAGGGTATCATTCAAATAAAGTATATTTCTACTCCAAAAGCAACAAGCAGATATGTTAACAAAACCATTACCCAAAAGATCTTTTAAATTAGCTGTAGCCGAGTTGGGTATTTATCTGAGGAGACTGTCGGAAAATTGGACAGGTGAGCGACATTCTCTTTGTAAGTTAGATGGCGCTAGCAGCGCGGAAAAAAATATATAGAGTGTAGAAAAAGGAAAGTAAGTAAGAGAAAATAACAGCTGTAAGATATATGTAATAAAATGATGGTGAAAGAATATACAGTAAATAGAAAAGTAGTAGAGTGTTTTCATTAAAAAGCGATACATATTTAACAGTGAGATAAGCAAACTCTACAATAAACAAACTGAATCATTTTGTAGAAAATGGTGTAGTAAGTAATACACGCATACCGGAAAAGGTAAGTCTGTTCTTTTTGTTTGTCTTGTCCTTAGTTACCATAACGATAATCATACAATTGAATTTGTATCAAAAGAAATTCAATTTGAAAGAGATAGTTTATGCATTAGATACATTGATAATGCAGCTATATTTGTACTACGTTAAAAACCGGTAAATATAGTCGTCTTAGATGACTGTTTTAAGTTCTAACAGTAACGAGGAAATTTTCTTATATATACATATTTTTTAATTTTTTTACTTGAGCAGACAAACCTGAGAATTGTCATTAACATTTTGATTTATTATCCCTGATAGTAGCAAACTGATATACAAAATCAAACACTTAATCATTTTTTCACTTGAAAATTATCTAGAATAATTTCCCATCAAAAAATTATTTACTATTTTATATGATAAAAATTACCTATATAAGACCATGAAAAAATCAAGGTCTAGTATTGGGAAGCGAATCCGGGACCTTTGATGCGCTTCAATTATCATTAAAATAATTTAAATTATAAAATAACAATATAATTAATTTCTTACTTCATTATTACTTAATCATCAACACGAGCTTGCATATAAAATAGTATGATTATTTTTAATGATACGTTATTATCACAATCAACATCTTTTTGCCAAAAAACTATAATTAAAGTATGCTTATTTGAAATCAACGGTGTATAATGCAATTAATTAAAAGGTACAAATTTAAAAAATTGCGTAAAAAAATTATAATTATTGTCCCATAAAAAAAGTGCATTATATAATATTATAATATTACGGGGGGATATACAGTTACGGTTTTAGCACATAATAGCTATTATGACGACTTATTCTTTTTATAAATAATTAATGAGGCGATTAATAAACTTGCAAATGCGCAAAATGTAATTATAATTAATTCTTGAAAAAATAGAAAAAATGCACTGAAAATCCATTTTGGTTTTTATATGTTTTATATATACACTACTTCTTCTAGTAATGTATAAAGGATACCCTGCCAAAATAAATTGCTTTTTCAAATTTACTTTTGCAAAAAAAAGTGAAACCAGATCATGGTCTGTAGGTTGCAGTTAATCACGATACCCCCCGTAATTGACGAAAGCTGTTGGAGGATGTGAAGACACGAATTATTATTCTGAAAGTGCGGGCAGTGCTGGCTCGCCCCTGATTACACCGTGCCTTAGAGGGGCTCTTGTTCTGTTTAATGATTAATGCTATTCTAAAAAATATCGCTTCTATACGTAACAGGAATAAAATAATTATATGAACCAGGGTTACTAAATGCTTAAAAATTTTATTTTATAATATTATTATTAATGTATAAATTGATATTTTCCTTGGTTTTGCTGATGTAATTAAATTTAATTGATGAATTAATTAACAAATTTTCAGTATTCATCGATGGAATTATATGTCTTCTTTTTATTGCAAAACAGCTATTACAAATGTAAATGATTCTGAAAAAAACATAAATTCTAGAGTAACATCATGACTACAGAAATATTCATCAAAAGCATTTACTGCGTTGTAAATAAATTTACTTCCTCTGTTATGTCTAATTTTTATGCAATCATTTTCAATCAATAAGAACGTCAAAAATTTCAATTAATAGTATAAAGAATTAAACAATCGTAGAGTAATTTAGTACAATTTGTTTGAGAATATGCGATTGGAGATCTTAGATCTTCAAAAACGTTAGTTGGGGCACATGGATAGACGTCGCTTGTGGTGGCATGATGTGTGACATATTTCTGGAATTGTCTCTTCTAAAGACTAATGTAGCAAGGTATTTTGCAGAAGAGAAAAGAATCTTGTACACAGCTGTAACTGGGATTCAACTGTACACATATATGGAATCTTGATCTCAATGATAATAATTAATTATCTTCTCATAAACAATTTAATCATGTGTATTTAAAACTTGGATGCATGCATTTGATAAACAATCAAATTTGATGTTTTCAAATGTAGCTTATATAATAATTTACAAATTAAATTCAGTTTAAGACGAATTTTGCAAGAGTACAAGTAGAGGTCATAGAGATCCTTTGCTGACGATATAAGACGATTTTTAATTTCCGTTTTGATTATTTTGGATAGAAAACAGGAGGTTATCAGTTTAACTTGCGTGAAGCACCTGATCACTTACACGCGTATATCAAACAACAATTATTTCAATATATTTGACATTTACGGAATTGTTTTAGAAATAATTCTGTTTTGCAATTTAGTAAATGCCATTTACATAAGTCGCGATAAAATTGCATTCAGGTGACAAAACCACTCTACGAATATTAAAAGAGTCAAATTCATTAAATCTCGGCATTGAATACTGTTGGTTACAATATTCAAAAAACGACGTTTTTATTTTTGGTGTAAAGAGTTAGTGTTCTCATATTATAGCGTTTGCACAATTTTCATTGTATGATCTTCACTGCAACTTTTAAATTAACTTTGGTAAGATTTTTTTTATATATATGTATATATATATATACATATACATGTCTATATACTGTATCAAAAAAAATGTACAATTTGTCACATCCAGTTTTATTATATAATAGGTCAATTTTTAACTTATTGTGTACGTGCCCTTTTTACAATTTTATTTATACTTTTGTACGATTTAAATGAATTTTACATGGTAAAAATTTTATTGTCTCATGAATGTAGTTTACACATTTTTAAATTTTAATTTTAATATTTGACATCACCTCCTGCTGCTTATATAAAATTATAAGTAGAATTTGAAGATAATTTTTCTTCTCCCTTCCAATTTGCAAAATCTATATAGTAAGATTTTTGGTGATGGAAAGGACAGGAGGAGGAAGTCTTTTTATACATTTCGATGTCTAATAATTTAGTTACTAAAATCTATAGTGTAGATGTTTTTATATTGCAACTTATACTCATATTTTTGATTTCCTTTTCACTGTTTCATATAGTTTGATAGCTTGTACTATGTTTATTCTATTACGTTTTCTTTTGTTTGGATACCCTTTTAGCTGGCCTGAGGATGTGTTGGTAAAAACACGAAACCGGTCGCCTGATATCTTTAATAGAATTTTGTGAGAAATTATTTCTTTAATAATATAATTAAATAGGGATTATTTTTATGTAGTTATGACCATTTGTTTTATAGTTAATCCGTTGTACTCGAAAGAGCAAAAAAAACAACGTTAGCACCAATAAATTACGATTTCCAGTTCCAATGAACAAGTAATTCTATTCATTCGAAATAAATAACTTTATAAATACAAAAATTAACAGTGCCTTTTAGAATCTAATAAAAACACTAACTCAATGAAACATTAGTAGAGCGGGCCAAATTGCGCCATCCAACAGAATCGGAATCAGGCGCAACGGCCGCTTATTGTAAATAGCCTATATGTGAGTCACAGCAGATATGTGATATTTCGAAATTAATACACAAGAGTAAAAAAATAAAAGCTGACGCAATAATAATGTTTAGTAATTAGAGCGGATATATGTACACGCTGAGGTGTTTTTATTTTCATTATGATTTTTTATTTGATTGAAAACGGTATGCGTTGTAAATGGGATGTAATAAGGAAATAACTGAGAAACTGAACGCTTTTTTTATTCTGTTGTACTTAATAATGTAACTGTAAATAAAGATATAATAAATAAATTCTATCCTTCTTAATAATGCGGATAGGCTTGTTTAAAAAGTTGCACCATCAGATAAGTTTCCACATTTGCCTCGGTGAAGGATGTTCGCCGAGACGAAAAAATGTTCTTATATTTCGAAAACGACCGTTCCACGTCTACCGAAGTAAGACAGGCGTAATTAAAATAATCTTTAGACTTAGTCAAGGAATCTGCAGATGCCCCATCGCACATTTGTCTTAATCTCGTGTAGTCCGGATTCTTTTTAAAACACTATCGAACTTAGCTAAAACTCGTCCACTTGTTGCATCGTTTATACTGTGTAACAATGTACTAACTTCGTCCACGACTTGCACTGATTCTACCAACGACAATCCAGAATTTTGCAAATTTTCTATCGCGTCTACTAACCCTTTGTAATTGTTGCTAATATTCTTTAGATGTGTTTCAACAGAAATATCGAGAAACCCCTTCTGGCTCATCCTAATAGCTCTAGCTTCGGCAGGGACGAATTGCAAAATAACGGATTTGACTTCTTGAAAATGTTCATTATAATAAAAAGCGGCTTTTAACCACGTTCCCCAACGCGTAAGAATGGGCTGTGGTGGTTCTCGAATACCAGGGCATAACCTGTGGAATGCCCTAGTCCTCTTAGGACTTTTGAGAAACACTTTTTTTGTGTTTGCTATTAATGCATCCACCTCCGGGTAACACTCTCGAATAGTTTGTGCCACAAGATGTAAAGCATGGACTTTACACGTAACATGTAAAAGTCCTTCACACTTTTCTTTAAGGGAACGGCCTACACTACACATTGTTGCTGCACCATCGCTCATGAACAACAACAGTTGACTGGTTGACACTTGAAATTTTTGTAACGTTTCGAGAACTACGGCCGTAATTGCTTTACTAGTACACTGTTTTAATCTTCTGCTGGCTAATAGAATTGCAAAATTTGGTTTAATAGGATCTAATACGCGCACTATTATATTCAAAATAGAATTTGTTTTGCAATCTGTCGTCTCATCAAGACATAGCCACAGCTGTTTATCTTTTAATTCGGCTTTAATTCGATTTTCAATGTCCTCACGTATTCGTGGAATATCTCTCCGTAACGCTGTCCGAGATGGTAGTATCCATTGTGTATTGTATGTACCCCAGAATTTTCGAAATGCTTTTTTATCAAGTATACGACGTGGTAGACCACATACCATAAACGTTAAAAGCAATTCTAATTGAAATTGACGTTGTTGTGACACACCATTTCTTTTATTTCTGTGGTGTGCGCTATTTATATGTCTTTCACAATCACGTTTGCTCCAGCACAGTAGTTTCTTTTTACAAACTTTACAGAAAATTGTACTCCCATTGTAGTGTAAATCCACAAATTCACTAAGAAATTTATTAACTTTCGTAGGTAATGGCCGTTTATTTTTAATAGTTACGTTAGACATAATCACTAAAGCGAGCACACCGACGCTTGTTTCTAGTATGCCACGAAGTGGTGCAAACGTAACATCTGCAGACTCGTCATTTGTTGATGAATAGAGCGCGTCATCCGTAAATGAATAAGCGCGCTGTTAGTTCGTAGCCGTCGATGAATGAACTTTTTTTGTAGTGGCCCACTGTGAACAACGCCCTATTTATCAACGAACACCCAAACTGCAGGTGTATATTTGCGCATCTTCACGACGTAATAGACAGTGGTTTTGGTCCTCGTCCTAATAATTACATATTTAAATTACCTATGTTTACATACATATATGCGCCCGGCAGCCTGATTGCGAACCTGGCGCGTGGCGCTCTTGGCCCGCTCTAACCATTAGTTTGCACAATCCTTCTTTTTGATGACTCTCTCACATTTAGATAAGAAAAATGCTGCGTGTCCTAGTCTCGCAGTACAGCATTTAACTATAGCGATCGGGTCTTCCAACAGGCCGGTAATGCTGATATGCAAAACCGATCGTTATATTGTGTGTGTAATCAATAGCCTGGGCAAACAGCGGTAACAGTCAGTGTAGTAGATATATGGTGCGGAGTCGGCGATTATTTATTTCACGCGTTCACAGCGTTAGTACTAAATCGATGCCGTATGCGAGTAGTTCTGCGTATATGTAGGCTGTCGTAACTTATTTCGTAATTGTACGCTTATGTTTGCTTTCAAAATGTCGCAGTTAGGTACGTCGCGAAAACGAACAATGGCAGAGACAGTTAAAAACTTTATAATGGACATCCCGGACTTAATCACATCGAAAGCATTAAGTTGTTTCAAAGATTATTTTAAATATGCAAATATAACAACGATAGATGTCGAACGGTCGTTTTCGGCATTAAAAAACATTTATTCCGCACGTCGTACTCACTTGATTGAAACAGCTGTGGAAACATATCTAATGATTCAAATATTTAACAGATATTACCCAGTTTGTGATTTCACGGAAGACTTTCAAAATTGTAAGTGTTTCAGCACGTTTTATAATTTATTTCTTACTTTCTATTTTATGTGTAAACTTTTATGCGCTCGCCACGCCTCTGGCTGTTACCGCAATATTTGCCCAGGTTAGTAATCAATGTAATCATTATCAAATACTCAGAAATCAAACAATGTATGAACTAAAACAATCTCAAGTGGAAGAATCATTTTATTATGATCCGTCAAATCATGCCACTACTTTGATAATATACAGTCCCCATTATTGTAGATTATTTATAGCTATTTTTTTTTATCAATCAACCTCGGTTACCACAAGTAAACTAATTGAGGAAAGATACGTAAAGAAAAAATAAACCAAAACAATACCACAACTCTGTGACCTTGGTATAAATTAAATTGTATCAGTCTATACTTTCTTCCTTCCGGATTGTTTGGCCCCATAAAATTATCTAACATTTTCTAAATTGTCAAAAATTAAATAGATATTTTCAGTTAAAACTTGTTTTTCTGTATTAAAAATCAACAATGTATTGACGTAATTTCGCGAAAAATATGATAAATATAATACCTATTAATTCATAATCTAGGGGTTTAAGAGTGTAAACCTGATATTATGTCAAGAAGGGATTGGATTATATTGGTTTTAAACTTTTATGACAGTTTTAAAATGTTTGTGTAAATTTTATTTTGGCACAAACAAACTGTTCAAATAAAATATTTTGCAGACCTTCATGAAGGTTCCTACCTTAAAAATTTACATAAATTTGAATTTTCCTATTCCCTACTGCAATAATATATAAAATTTAATTTGTACAGTGTCATAAAACAATTTGATTGCAACAACGATTTATTTTAGAAGAAAACAAAAATTGTGCTTGCCAAAACAACAGTCCTACGATCGCTCAATATGTATTTGCGACAATTTTCTTACCTTTAATCAAGGGGTGGGAGTCAATAAGCATATTTTCGAACTTTGTATTTATAATCACGTAATAGATAAATTGAATATATACATATATAGAACGAACGCATGCATATCAACATTATCTGATCCTGATAGAAATCATAAACAGATATTTTTCCGAACTCATTCTGACTCTGTATTTAAATCTATGTCTAGTGTGAAAGTGTCAGTTTTGTTTGGCGAGACTCTAAACTCGGAGTAGCATGTGTTGCGTTTGTTAAACTGTGAAACCGATACTAATTTCAATACATTTTTTGTTTGAACGTTCAAAATTACGGAGTTTTAAAAGTTTGTCTAAATATTTAATCATTGTTTTATATCTCTGTGGATTAATTTTGAATAGGAAATCCACTTTGACGACTGATGTTATTTATTTAATTCAAAAGGTAAGGATCATTCTTAGCGTATAATCTACCCACATTTTTTTGTATTTTTATTGTTCAATTTACAAATAATACAATCTATTTCGGATCAGTAGCTAATGATATCTATGTATATGGAGTGTCAAAAATAACATGGGCATATTGGAAACCGTTAAAGATACAAGGTCGGTTAAATGGAGAAAAAGTACAATCCGGGATTACATTTTTAAAAATTCATTCCGTTACTGAGATACAGGGTGAAAACCAGGGTGTGCGTTTTCTAAAAACCTTAATATTTTCTTTATTATAAAAAATATAGTCATCAAATTTTCAGCATAGAGGTAGTTAGTAATCAGGATTTCAAAAATTGCCTTGGAAAAATTCTAGGTTCACTGGGTTCTTTGCGCTTGTACCCAACTTTTGTTTTCCTTATAGGCTTCATACTGGATTTTTACATTTTTGAAATGGTAATAAAAATGCTTTTCAACCGTAAGAAAATTACGATTAAAGTTATTTGTTAATTCACGAAGTTGGCTTTTTCTTTGAAACTTTGACACTTTGTATTTTTGGTTAATAAGTTCCAAACCGACTTACCTATCGCCTCCTTTCAAATATGCGTCGATGAATCAAACACCATATATACATTTTAGAATAGATAAGCCAGATTTGTGTTAATCCATAAATGAAGCAAAGAATCTAACATTTTCAACGCTACGCATGTCAAATATCACGCAAAACCTAGAATTAACACGCCCCCCGATTTTATTTTACTTTCCTTATTGTAACTTCTAATCGATCCTAAGTTGTCGTATAAACAATAATAAATTATACTTGCTCAAATTGTATTTGCTTATTATTGGATGATAACATTGATAACCTTTTTATATAACAAATGGTAATTGCAATAATCAATGTTGAAAAATTTAAAATAACATTAGGTATAAGATGAAAGTTCTTCTTAAGTTTTCGTGGAATAAATAGCACTTTATACTAGTAAGATCTTTAATATTGCAGGTCTTCAGGCAGAGTTAGATCGTATGTATAAAAATACAGCAATGTCTGAATTCGTGAATGGTACAGATAGCTACAGAAACGGTAAGTTTGTAATTTGCGATGCTTATAGTTTTTTTTTTCATCTTTTAATTTCAGGCCCGAATCAGATAATTCCAGCAGATAATACATGGACAATCGAAGCTAATGGCAAGGTGAAGCTTCATATACCAGAATACGGTAAAGCAATCGAAAAGAACCCACCAATTTCAGTACCTGGGCTGCTTAGTAGGACAGTAGAAAAACATCCTGATGCAATTGCTTTGTGTAACAAGTTACCAAATGGAAAATGGAACAAAATTACTTACAGGTAAGATATTTTTTCCACAATGTATATTAAAAGAGAAAAGAATGTTGAAAGCGTGACTAATAAGATAAAGAAAGCATTAGATTACTACAAATCTCTCAAAGTATTAATTCTCGGTTGGAGTGTTAAAAAGAGATATTAAATAGTATTAACGTAATTCATAATTTTTAACACGGTAAGATTAGAGTGCATTCTTCTAAAGCCGTATATAATAAATTAATCTAGGGTCAAGGCTTGGGAAAATTTACAATCGCGTTATGTACTTCTAATCGCAACTGAACTATTTTTTATTGCCGTATCATTATCAAAATCTCACATTCTCTACCTTTATAGGCATACAATAAAGATTAAACATTCGGACCCATTGTAGTTTTAACTATATATTAATAAAGTGAAATCATTAACTTATGGTCTGAAAATTGCTTAATCATCAGAAATAATTTTGAAGGTATTGATATTATAACAAGGACAATGCTTTTTTTTAATATATAATAAAGCAAATATGATTTTATTAATTTTCGTTTTTGATCGTATATAGGGAATATCAACAGCAAGTACGTATAGTTGCCAAAGCTTTCATACATTTAGGTTTAGAAAGATATCGCTCAGTATGTATACTTGGATTTAACAGTCCCGAATGGTTCATATCAGATCTTGCAGCAATTCATGCAGGGTAAGATGTACATTTACAACGTCCTAAAAGACACCGCATTAATAATAAATATCCAGTGGTTTTGCAGCAGGAATCTATACAACTAATTCATCAGAAGCTTGTCTTCATACCGCATTGAGTAGCAGGGCCAATATAATTGTCGTGCAAGACGACAAACAGTTGGAGAAGATTATTAAAATCCGCGACCAACTCCCTGATTTAAAAGTTATAGTCCAATATGAAGATTACAAAAATAACATAGATGGTGTCATTAGTGTAAGTTTTTTTACAAAAAAAAAAAAATAATTGATTCTATTGGTAATTATAACCTATTGGATAATTCTAGTGGAGTAGATTGCTTCAAATAGGTAGAGAACAAAGCGATGCTAGATTAGATGACATCCTAAAAAGTATAGCTGTTAACGAATGCTGCACCTTAGTATATACCGTAAGCATCAATAATGCTATTTATGACGTCTTTATAAAACTATTTTGAAAATTTCAGTCTGGGACAGTCGGTAATCCAAAAGCTGTTATGTTAAGCCACGATAACCTAACTTGGGATGCGATAGCTATCAGTGAAAGACTTGATTTGAAAGAAGGTGCGGAGGTCCTAGTTAGTTATCTACCATTAAGTCACGTTGCTGCTCAAGTTGTTGATATTTATATCACCATGTTAATTGCTTGCACGGTATATTTTGCTGATGCAAATGCTTTAAAAGGTAGTTTGATTAATACCTTGAAAGAGGTCCACCCAACGAGATTTTTGGGAGTCCCCAGGGTGTGGGAGAAAATGCACGAGAGGATGATGCAAGTTGCTGCCAGTGGAGGACCTTTGAGGAAGGCAATTGCTAGCTGGGCTAAAAATAATAGTTTGCAACATTATATGGATAAAATGAATGGGTAAGAAGCTACATTTTCCAAAATAAAAATTACAATAATTTGCAATTACTTTTAGAATAAATTCCAATTCGTGGGGATACTCAGTTGCAAGCTCGGTGATCTTCAAAAAAATAAAAGATGCAATCGGATTAACTAAATGTAAAACCTTCGTTTCTGCTGCAGCACCACTTTCAGCAGATATCAAAAAATACTTCTTCAGTATCGATTTACCAATAATGGAAGCATTTGGTATGTCAGAAGCTTCTGGAGCTCACACTTTAGGCGTGTTGGACGCATTTGGATTTGATACAATTGGACCCACAATTCCTGGAATGCAAACCAAAATCCACGAACCCGATCGAAATGGTAATGGTGAAATTTGCATGTATGGAAGGCACATTTTCATGGGATATTTGGGTGAACAGGAGAAAACTCTAGATGCTCTAGATAAAGAAGGCTGGCTCCATTCTGGTGACATCGGACGTATTGACGATAAGGGATTGGTGTACATCACTGGTAGATTGAAAGAACTTTTGATTACAGCTGGTGGCGAGAATGTTCCACCCGTTCCAATTGAGCAAGCTGTTAAAACTGAACTCATGAATATTAGTAATTGTGTTTTAATTGGAGATAAGAAGAAATTCTTATCTTTACTTATTACCTTAAAATCAGACGTTGATGTAAATACTGGTATGCCATTGGATACTTTAACTCCCGATGTTAAAACGTGGCTAAAACAATTAGGATGTCCAGCTGCAACCGTAACAGAGGTTTTGAACGCTGGACCGGATCCTAAGCTACTAAAAGCTATTCAGGAAGGAATAGATCGAGTTAATAAAACTGCTACATCAAATGCTCAAAAGATCCAAAAATTTTCTATACTCCCATGCGATTTCTCCATACCCACTGGCGAATTGGGTAAATATACCTTTATTTACTTGATAATAAAAATTTCAAAAGAAAATAGGACTTAGTAGCAATTATTAATTAATTTAAAGTAGGCTAAAATATCAACAGGAAATCTATATAGGATATCGAACTGCACAGCTTATCAGAACTGAATCATTCGATTTTTGATAGTGGTTTTGTTATAGATAATGCATAAGTTTGGATAAAATTAAATCGGCTTCTAAATAAAGCCTAATTATACAGAGTGTCCAGTAAAATATTTGTTTCTTTTTTAATAATTTTTAATTTTATTAAATTTCCCACTGGTCAATCAAATGGGATAATGGGGATAATATAGTTTTGTAGATATTTCTTTAAAACGCTTGTAAATTAACTCATAGAAAGTAGTACCTTTATTCAGATAAAATTTTTTTGATATATTTGAAGTGCTTTTGATAATTTTTATAATTTCTGGTAATTAATTTACAATGAGAACGGATTTCAAGGAAATAGCTTTCGCGAATTTACGAATGAAACAAATCTTACAAAACATTTTCTGGATCGTTTACCTAGTAACTCAAAAGTTAGAAAAGATAGGGATGTAAAACTTGCGCCCATCGATTCTGCAGATCCGGCTTTATCTAGAAACACACCTTTTATACTTTATTGGTAGTGGAAAATTTACTAGGGGTCTTAAAATAAAGATTGTCGAAAATAAATGGCTTTCGCGAACATTTACAAATTAGGCAGGTCTTATATTTTCTGGACTTTTTGGTCCAGTAACTCAAAAATTAGAAAAGACAGAGGTGTAATCGATTCTACGGACCCCAGAATTCCATCTTTTAGCATTGTAGGTTGTACGATAGGACAAAAGTAAACTTGATCGATAGGCAAGCAACGAGGTGGTATCAAGGGTCATTTTCGTACAGGTTTACTGCGTGCTGTCCATATTACTTTTGTGCCATTGTACATTGAACTTCCGGACTATGATACATTACTTTTATCAGAATAAGATATTTTGTTAATAAATTTGATGGATTTTTTAATTTGTATAGTTTCTGGTAATTCATTTACGGTAAAAATTAACTGACTATCTGTTTCCAGGTCCCACGTTAAAACTGAAGAGGAATGTTATAACGACACAATACGTAGACGTCATAGACAAACTGTACGCCTAATTGTTTTGTTACTTTGTTGATATTTTGTTAAGTAGATTTTTTGTTATGAAAGAATTTAAATCAAAAGATCTTCCGATATGGCATTTACTTAATGTACAAATAAAGTTATTGTTTTGTTTATAGTGAAATTGCATTTTTTTAATAAAGAAAAGAATTAGTAGTAAATATAGACATTTTAATCTAAATCAAAAACTTTGGTATACCTGCTTGGCATTGAAGTATACAAGTAAGACAAAGAAATATGTTAATATTTTTGAAATTGTATTAATTAAACTTATTTGTTCCCTTCAATGCTTTAAATTCTAGGAGAGTTGTGACATCAGAGTTGAGCATGACTCTACAATATATTCTAACCGGAACTCAGTGTTGATTCTTATATACAGTCACTGCCGTATATATTAGACATTTCCATTCCTCTATGCTGCTTGAACTTTTGTCCTTTCCGTTTGCGAAGACTTCCCACAACGCAAATACAGAAGCCCGATTAATATACTTGCGCGCGGCCGTTTCAAACGAATGTACCCGTCTTTCAATATAGTTCGATCGCAACCCTTCAGCTGGTTCGGCCTTTTTCGCAAGTCCCGTACAATTTGCTTCCTTTTGACCCTCTTTTCCGTCTCTTTCGCGCCTACGGACGACCGATCTATAATCGAGGATGCAAAAGAGGTTACGTGAATTTCAGAATCACATATTATTAGGTATAAAAAAAAGAATATTCCATAATTTCTAGTAGTTGAAAATATAGTGTTTTAATTGTTCAAATAAGTATTGCAATTTGTGTAATCTAATGTAGTAATTATTAAAATTCATTACATTACGTTTCACTAACTGATCGTATAATTATTCCTAGTGATGTTTGCTACAATTGTAGAAATTATTCTAAAATTTTTTACGTGTAAATGAGGTTTCTTTTTCTGCGACACCTGCAATGAAACAAAAACCGGATCGTGGCCGGCAATTGGTACACACAATATCGATTATTAAGAGTTTGTAGGTGAGCGCGCGTGAATCCTGAGAGTCCTCTTGTTCAAAAGTCATTCATTCCCCAATTTGATAAATCGCGCTGAACTATTCTCAATTGTCTATTATTTATTTGTTTTTATCCGGATTTTCTTGAATTCAATCATTAAAGAGCTCCAACACTTAACAATTGTGCGTCTTTACGTTCCACGTCAGAGCATTCTTTAGAATAGAGACTTTTTAACATCGCAATTAGCGGGAGATCCGCATTACAAAGAGATATGGAATTACTGTATCGGTAAAAACTTTTTAGTATATTTAGAAGAAGATTCAGAGAAAAAACAGTACTTTTTAAATCTAGACAGTACCAAAATTACCGGATGTATTCTTCGGTTTATTTAGAATAATATCTAAAACCTCAATTCCTTATTTTATCTCTCCTTGTCTTTCCTAGTATTTTCCTCAGATATCTCATTTCTGCATCTGTCAGCTTACTCCTCTGCCTTTCTGTTGTTGTCCAGCTTTCACAGGCGTAGGTGACCGTTGGTTTTACAACTTTACTAACTACTTCGGCCTTTACCTCTATTGGTATTTCCTTCTTGTTGAGGAATTTCGTTTTTATTATGTTGAAGAGTTTTCCAGCTTTCGCAATTCTCTCGTCCTCCATGGTTCCTATCTCATTGATGATTGTTCCCAGGTAAGAGAATTTGTTTACTTGTTCTACAGCCTTTCCTCCAATTTTAATTTGGTGTCCTTCTTTGGCTGTTCCTATTACCATTGTTTCGGTTTTCTTTAGGTTTATTTTCATGTTACTTTTTTGTAGCTCTTCATTTAGGATATTTATATTGTGTTGTAAATCTGCTTCGTTTTTCCCGACTATTACCAGATCGTCTGCGTAACACAATTCTGTTATTCTTATATTTTCCATTTTCCAGTTTCCGATGTTGCATGTCTTTAATCTATTTCTACATCTTTTTAATATTTCATCTAATTACTCTTCTATCTAATGTATCCATTATTCCGTCTGAACTGACGAATATGACCTCCGATTTTATTTTAGTTTCCCAAATGCAATTATTAGCAAGTATAACTAAGCTATTGCGTAAACAATTATTCTTGTTTAGATTAAATTTCTTCATTACTGGATGAACCATTTTGAATAAGAAATAGATGCAATTAATTGTAGAATTCAAGGTTGAAAATTTCGAAGAATATCATATTGGGTGTAGGATGAGAATTCATCTTAAGCATTTGTGGAGTAAACAGCACGCGTTACACTATTGAGATCTTACAGGTCTTCAGACAGAGTTCATGTCTGAATTTGCGAATACTAGAGATAGTTTCAGAAACGGTAAGTTTGTAATTTACGATACTTACGATTTCTTTTAATCATTTAATTTTAGGCCCAAATCAGATAATTCCAGCAGAAAATGTATACACAATCGAAGTTGACGGCAAGGTAAAGCTTCGTATACCAAAATAGGGTTAAAGCAATCGAAAAAAATCCACCCATCTCAGTACCTGGGGTGCTTAGTAGGACAGCAGAAAGACATCCAAATGCAATCGCTTTATGTAACAAGTTACCAAGTGGAAAATGGAACAAAATTACTTACAGGTAATTATTAAAATTCAATAAGTCCTAACTATATAAATTGCTTAATAATTATAAATAATTTTAAAAACACTGATTACAACTAGGACAATTCTTTTTTTTTTCTATAAATATAAAGCAAATATAATTTTATTAATTTTCGTTTTTGATCCCATACAGGGAATATCCCCAAAATACGTATAGTTGCCAAAAACTTTTTTTATATTTAGGTTTAGAAAGGTATCGCTCGGTATGTATACTTGGATTTAACAGTCCGGAATGGCTCATTTCAAATCTTGCAGCAATTCATGCAGGGTAAGATATACATTTACAAGGTCCTAAAAGACACCGCATTAGTAATAAATATCCAGTGGTTTTACAGCAGGGAAACTATACAACTAGTTCATCGGAAGCTTGTCTTCATTGTGGGTTTACTAGCAAAGGGGAATATAATTGTCGGAGGACGACAAACAGTTGGAGAAGATTATCAAAATCCGCGACCAACTCCCTGATTTAAAAGTTATAGTCCAATATGAAAATTGCAAAAATAACATAGATGGTGTCATTAGTGTAAGTTTTTTTACAAAAAAAAAAAAAATAATTGATTTTATTGGTAATTATAACCTATTGGATAATTCTAGTGGAGTAGATTACTTCAAATAGGTAGAGAACAAAGGATGGGGGGATTAGATGACACCCTAAAAAGTATAGCTGTCAACGAATGCTGCACCTTAGTATATACCGTAAGCATCAATAATGCAATTTGAAAAGCTTTTATGGAATTATCTTGAAAATTTCAGTCTGGCACAGTTGGTAATCCAAAAGCTGTTATGTTAAGCCACGATAACCTAACTTGGGAGGCAATAGCTGTCAGTGAAAGACTTGGTTTGAAAGAAGCTTCTGAGATCCTAGTTAGTTATCTACCATTAAGTCACATTGCTGGTCAACTTGGCGATATTCATATGGCCGTGTTAGTTGCTTGCGCGGTATATTTTGCTGATGCAAATGCTTTAAAAGGTAGTTTGATTAACACCTTGAAAGAGGTCCAACCAACTAGATTATGGGGAGTGCCCAGAGTGTGGGAGAAGATGCACGAAAGGACGATGCAAGCTGTTGCTAGTGGAGGACCTTTAAGGAGGGCAATTGCTAGCTGGGCTAAGAATAGTTGTTTGCAACATTACATGGATAAAATGAATGGGTAAGAAGTTACATTTTCCAAAACCAAAATAATTAGCAATTACTTTTAGCTTAAATACTAATTCGTGGAGATATTCAGTTACAAGTTCGGTATTTTTTAAAAAACTAAAAAATGCCATCGGATTAACTAAATGTAAAAGCCTCGTTTCTACTGCAGCTCCACTCTCGGTAGATATCAAACAATACTTTTTCAGCATTGATTTACCTTTAATGGAAGCATTTGGTATGTCAGAAGCTTCAGGAATTCACACCCTAGGTGTTTTAGATGCATTTAGCTTTGACACAGTTGGACCCACAATTCCTGGGATGCAAACCAAAATCTACGAACCCGATCAAGATGACAATGGTGAAATTTGCATGTATGGAAGACACATTTTCATGGGATATTTGGGTGAACAGGAGAAAACTCTAGATGCCCTAGATAAAGAAGGCTGGCTCCATTCTGGTGACATCGGACGTCTTGGGCGATAAAAAAAATTAGTGCATCACTGGTAGATTGAAAGAACTTTTGATTACAGCTGGTGGTGAGAATGTTCCAACCCGGGTTTCCCAAATTTAGCAAGCTGTTAAAACTTTAACTCATCAACATTAGTAATTGTGTTTTAATTTGGGGATAAGAAAAAATTCTTTTTCTTTACTTTTTACATTAAAAACAGAAATTGATGTAAATACCGGTATATCATTGGATACTTTAACTCCCGATGTTAAAACGTGGCTAAAACAATTGGGATGTCCAGTTGCAACCGTAACAGAAGTTTTGGACGCTGGACCGGATCCTAGGCTACTAAAAGCCATTCAGGAAGGAATAGATCGAGTTAATAAAACCGCCACATCAAATGCTCAAAAAATCCAAAAATTTGCTATACTTCCATGCGATTTCACCATACCCGGTGGCGAATTGGGTAAATATACCCACCTTAATTAATTTAAAGTAGGCTAAAATATCAACAGAACATCCATAGAGGATTTCGAACTGCAGTGCTTATCAAAACTAAATCATTCGATTTTTTGTAGTAGTTTTGTTATAGATAACGCATAAGTTTGGATAAAATTAAATCGGCTTCTAAATAAAGCCAAGTATACAAAGTCTCCATTTAACTATGTAAGATATCCCAAAAATTGTTTTATTTCCAATAATTTTCGATTTTGTTAAATTGTCGAGGGGTATCCTTTGAATAAAAATATCATTTCGTCAACTTTTTCACATTTAGACAAACAAAACGAATAAGAGGATGGTATAGGATTTCATTTCAATGAATTTGACTAGACGATTCGATATAAAATGCAGGAAATGCTTTAAACGATTCTACGGTCTCGGTTTATCTCAAAATGCTGAATTACTGATTATTTTCGAAGAATGCCGAAAATAAATAAGTTTTACACATTTCCTCAAAATTTTATAATGCGTCATATTCACACGAAAACTATGTGGAGGCATTTAAAGATGCTTAGGTATTGCTTTTAGCCTAAAACACTAATCGCTGAAAAAAATGTTTGTAAATTAAGATAGCATCATAAGAAGTAGACTGATGTTTAAACTTCCTGACTATATCACATTATTTTTATCAAAATATGATTTTATTTAATATATTTGAAGTGTTTCTAATCATTTTTATAATTCCTGGTCATTAGTTTACGATAGAAATAGCGAGTTAGAACATTTAGAAATCAGGCAACTCAAAAGTTATAAAAAACAGCGGTGTGAGACTTGCGGTAATCAGTTTTACGGACCCGGTTTTATCTACAATTTTTTATAAGTTAGCATTGTAGGAAGTGCGTTGAACTTCCTGACTGTGGTATACTTTTATCAAAATATTTTTTATATATATTTGAAGGGGTTTTAATAATTACAAGTAATTCATTTCCGGTAAAAATATTAATTAAAAATATGAACTGATATTATTCTGTTTCCAGGTCCCACATTAAAACTGAAGAGGAATGTTATAACAACACAATACGCACACGTCATAGACAAATTATACGCCTAATTTTTTTGTTACTATATAATAAATTCTGTGTTGTGAAAAAATTTAAATTAAAAAATCTTCCGATATGGCATTTATTCATTGTATAAATAAAGTTATTGTTTTATTTATAGTGAAATTACATTTTTTTAAATAAAGAAAAGGGTTAATAGTATTAATAACATTGAATTTGTGACCGGTATCTAGCGAATGTTTTTAAGTGCATTCAATTTTTTTTTACCTATATACATATACATTTTCACATTATTTGTATGGTATTTGATATACAGCATTATATTATTTTTTAATGGTATTGTGGATTTTAATTTTGTATATAAGGCTATAAGATTATTATTAGTTTTATATGTATTTTATTAATTTTCCCCGATAAATAATTAATATATGGAATTGATACATATTTTTGTGTTTGTTTCAAGGTGTTTTTTAAACTTTTTCGTTTATTGTAATAATAATAATAATAATAATAATAATAATAATAATAATAATAATAATAATGTTTATTGTCCAACAGGTAAACCCAATTACAGGACAAATATACACATTGTGAACACAATACATATTGATTTAAAAACATGACAAAACAAAAAACTATTATGTTTCGTGCATCATGACGCCAACTCTCCGGTGAAAATATCACTAAATATTTTCCCAGCGTTCCTGATCATGTGATAGATTGGCGACCGCAAACGAAGATTGGTCCTCGGTGTTGGATTAAAGGTTGGAGCATAACGAAATGCTATTCGAGGTACGTTGAATCCTATGTGGGAGACCAGCTGCAAAAGTCGATCCTATCATTTAATAATTTGTGTAAAAATCGGGCGCTATGGTAATCACGACGGATGACAATGATCGAAATTGATGCGTTTCCCAAGGGGGTTTTTCCGGGATATTCGCCATTAATTTTGAACGATAAGAATTTGAGGAATCGACGGAACACGTTCAATTGGAGCTTGATGGGACATATAAAAAGGGATACCAAACAATAAGGCATACTCCAATTTCGAGAGTACAAATGAAAAATAAAGGGATTTTAGCACTAGTGCGTCATTGAAGTTTTTTGGACGTTTTTCATAAGAAAACCCATCATTTTGGGAGGCAGATGAACAAATTTGTTCAATATGTATGTTAAACGATAAATTTGGGATCAAAAGTGACACCTAGATCTTTAAGATTGGTAATCTTGTCGATGGAAATATCGTTGATTTGATAAGTGAATATATATGGATTTGTTTTTCTCGTGAAGCACAAAAAATTTAAATTTACTAGAATTTAATGCCGGTGTATTGGATTTTGACCACTCGGTCAGTATTTAATGCTCGTCTGAAGACCCCGATATCTTGTTGGCAGTTAATATTACAAAACAGTTTAACATCGTCGGCATAAGCGAGGACATGGCAAGGTAAGGATGTTAAGAGATCGTTTATGTATAGAATGAACATCAATGGACCAAGTTTGGGATCCTTGTGAGATACCGTTGCTAGATAAAATTCAAACGAATTAAATCCATTATAAAATACATAGTTAGTTTTTTTACCAAGTAAGATTTAATTAACAAGGAGAAGTTGGGAGCTAAACCAAACGAGTCCAGTTTATATAGAAGTAATTCATGACTGAGAGTATCAAATGCATGTGAGAAGTCGGTAAAGATAACGTCAACTTGTCCGCAGTCATTTTAAAGTTTCGCTTAAAAATTTGGGGGTGAAACAGGCCAGGTTTGTTACTGTCGAGCGTCCCTTCACAAAGCCGTGTTGGCAAGTTGCGATATGTGAGCGAGTATTCCTGTATATCGTAGTATATATAATATGTTCAAAAATCTTCGAAATTTATTAAGTAAAAGGATGGGCCTATAATTTCGAATTTGAGTAGAATCCCCCTTCTTGAAGACCCCTTTACAATTCGTGCACGTTTCCATCTACCCAAAAAAAAGTGGAGGTCCTGATGGCAAGATTAATAATCTGGCATAAAGGTATCGCAAAGGCATTACATAAATTCCTAACACAGAAGTCGGAACCCAAGTCACGCCCGCGGTGGCCCTATCTGGAAAGGCAGCCATAATTTTAACCAATTCGCTTCGTTGTCGGAATCAAACTAAACGATTGTAGTTGTGGAAGATTGGGGAGGGTCGGTAACGTTGGAAAAAAGTATAAACTTCAGAAAAAAATTGTTGCAAAAGCGTCAACAATTTGTTGAGGATCGTCGAGGGCTACCCCATCGAGCACCAATCTCCCGGGGTATGCGTGTAGTTCCCTTCCTACTTCGACAAAAGACCATAGGCGTTTTGGTTCTATTTTTGATAGCACCTTCCTTTTGGGAGAAATATAAGCTTCATATGCACGTGATATTTGCGTTTTTGTTAAGGGCGAAGTCTTTTTAAATTCATGAAAAAAAGGGAGAGTCTTTCGTTATTTTCCTTTTTTTTCGATAGTTTTAATTTCAGACTACGTCGAATTTCCAAAGAAAACCCAAAGGGGGAAAAATTCGGGAGTTATTGACAGGATACTTGGGTACACACTCATCAAACTTTTTGTACAAAAAGGAATAAAAACGGGTCAATCGCAAAATTGACATCGGAACGGTTTAACAAAGTCCAATCATAGTTAAGAAGGTGATCGTAAAAATTTATCAAAATTAGCTTTTCAAAGTTGTAACGCAAAATTTCCATGTGATGGAAATTTAGTACACTTCGGTGAACTTTTAAAAATTTTAAAACTAATAAAAGAGCAGGATGGTATGGATCTTCTGGTACAAAAGGATGCTCATCTCTTGCGATTTCTAAAGTAGAATGGAAATTACATAAAACTAAGTCTAGAAGTCGATGGTCAACATTTAGGACATCATTAAATTGATTTAGCTTGGTGCACCACAGAAGTCGAGAAAAAAGGAATTGTTGAATTGGTATGCCATTGCTGACATGATCGTAAAGGGGGGAAAAATTGAAAAGCCGATAAATAAAACTGACTCATTCAAGAAAAAAAATTTCAAGTGCATCCATAAAATTCTCCAGAACATCTTGAGTTACATTTTGGGGGGGTGTATATAGCCGCAATTATGAATTCAGAGGAATTAACATTACATTTACAAATAAAAGCCCATCAAAGGCGCTACCGCTGAGAAAACGGTGGTATCTATAACTTTTGAAGGTAATTTCCCTTTTAAATGCTAGTAAAACTCCACCACCAATGCGTCTATTAAAAATGTAAATTTTCGGTCAGATCTAATTACATTATAGGATGTTGGAAAAAATTCAGAATTACTAAACGAATCATCAAGCCAGGTTTCGGGTATAACAATAATGTCATAAAATAATTCACAACAACTCGAGAAAAAAGCATGTGATTTAGAAAAAGAAGACTACGTGTGTTTTGATAATAAATTTCAGTGTAGTTGGGGCGCTGTTGGATCTATTCAATTTTCCGAACGCACTATAGATGGAATACCGCGAATATATTTCAGCTTTAAGTCGGTTTCACCTGCGTTCAAACGATCCTGCAGAGTCTGCTTCATAGTTCGATGTAATTCGCGTTGCATGTTGGTCCGATCAGGTGAAAAGCTTATATCCCTCCATTTAGTGATAGACTTTATCTTTTTTGAGTTCCTCAGGGTTTTTTTAAAACTGCTGTTGGAGAAGACAATTGCACCCTTTTAAATTTGGGCGGCAACGGAGCGAGGTTTCATCAAATTTCCCTAATCTTTTGGGGCGTTGAATTCAGTTTCATCAACCTGTACTGCAGTAAAGAATTCTTTTTTAAAGCGATATCGCTTCACCTGCTCGTTGTTATTTTTAGCATTTGTCTCTTTTTTGGGAAACCCTAAATAATTATGTTCGTTTTACGTTTATCTCGATCCCCGTTTCCTCTTGAATTATTTTTTTTGGTCTCTATCAATGGAAGTGATGATGGTGAAGTTTTGGTAAAAGACTCTTTCAAAACCCAAACTTCCTCCTTCAGAGCCAAAAATGCCGCTTTAAAGCTGTTTAGATCGTTACCCAATTGGGCACACGATGTTTATTTATCCTTTGTTTAATTATTTTATTTACAAATGTTAAAAGGTAATTATTTTTTTATATTGTTAAAAGCAAGCACAAAAAAAGTATTTTTGAAATCTCCCAAACGCCTACGATCATTTCACACAGAGTGTCCTGGTATTCGTCAACCACCGGAGCCAATTCTTACACGTTGGGGGAAAATGGTTGCAGGCAGCTTTTTTTTGTTAAAAATTTAAATTTTGCCCAAACCCTTTTTAAAGACCCTTTTAAAAATTTAAGATATTTTTCCCTTGGAAACAGATTTAAAAAAATTGAAATTTTATAAAGAATTAGCTGACGCAGTCAGCTAATTCTGGAGTCTCTGCAAATTATGGACGGAGTACATACACAGCTACTGACTATACATGACGCAAAATATAATCGCGTTTTAGAAAAGTTCGAGAAATTCAAAAAAGATCCCGATTTTACACACTAAAAAAAAATTTGTGATGGTGTATCGAATAATCCAACTAAGTACAAAAAAGTATTTTAATCATGCATGTATAACATCGGCTCTTTTTCAAAATATAAACTCATTTTCTCACCACGCTGAACATCGCTCACCGAGACAACTGTGGAAACACATCTAATGGTTTCAACTTTTTGCCACTCTTATCCATATGATGTTAATATTGATAATGGTGCTTCTAGTTTTACTGTTCCGTAGCCAAGGCTGCTTAAAAGGGTGACTATTTCACGACTTTTCACATATTATAATTATGTATTAGTTCTGTTATTTTTTTTTCTATTTTCTTACTATTGTTTTTGTATACTAGGCAGGTACGGCTATGGCACGGCTCCTTGTTACCAGGCTGTAGTAATGATGTTATAGCTAGAGTGAAAGAGAACAATATATTGTATTCTGATAATAGAAACGAATACAAATAAACAAACTGAATCTTATATGTAACACAATAATTAAAAAGAATTTATTTTGTATGATTTTCTTAAATGAATTATATTTGCTATGATGGTGTGAGGTGTTATCGTACTTTCCCGCACAATGCCTTAGATGAACGTCAAAATTTTATAATAAAACGCCTTGGGATCGCAGAAAAATTTTTTTGTGTATACAAGCAGCAAATATCGTACCCATTATAAGCAGCAGGGTTTGACATGATGCTGCTCGGAAGCTCCGTGCCATATAAAGCGACACGTCGGTATACCGTCACACACTTGACGCGATTTCTGATATTTCTTTTTTGTTAATATGCATTTTACTGCAAAATTTTTCTGCAAATCCTGCTATAATTTTTGAATATACATATATTTTTTTTATTTCTGACTAATTGATTGCACCATAAGCCGTTCTAAAGTGAGAATTATGCATTTTACGACTTCACCTCCGACTTGGGGTAAAGTCGATCACCTTTTAGCCAAAAATTAAAAAAAAATGCTTACGGAAAATTATAAAATATCAACAAATTCGTTTTTGCGTTAAAGAAAACAGAAAAAAAATTATGACTTATGGGTTACTTTTGGGACGCAGTGTATATCAGTAAAAATTGAGCATAGAGTTGACCTTGACCATGTTTTCAAGTTAATTTCATAGTCAACTTTGTTTTTTTACGAAATCCTACAGAAAAAACAAAAAAAAGGAAAGAAAATATATTTTACAATATTTGTCTTTTTTGCAATAATAAATAAAAAATGGTATACAATATAAACATTATTTTACAAGTATCAAAAAAAGGTACTTTCTGGATTATATAATTAGCCTCTGGTAACAATATGCTAGCTATTCGTACAAGTTTCAGTTTCTGCACTGCTGTCACTACTTTCTGAGTCTTGTTTACAACACTTGCACTGTTGTTGACGTCTACTACACTTAGTTCTATGACACTTTGAACTACACTTCGTAGACCTATACACTGGAGTCACTAGTTCAACTTTTATATTAGCTGTGGCGGTCACTTTAGTCGTGTAAGTTCCACAAGGTCCGCTTGAACTTGATTCTGGACTAGTGTACTCGACCGTAACCTGAGGTTCAACGACTATGCTTTGGTTACAGCTTTCCTCGGTTATAGTTGTCAAGCTGGGTTCGCGAGTTGTTTTTGAATTAATGTTTCTCCTTTGCGTCCTAGGATAAGTCTGCGTTTTCGCTGGTGGTGGAGGCATTGGTGGAGGTGGTGGTGTTGATATCCTGTCATTATGTTCCAACGATTGTAACTCCTCCTTAGGACCGAATAGGGCCAACAGGACAGGAAAAAATATCAAAGAACTCGCAACAGAACCGCAAACCGATAATAAAACCATTGTGAATATATCATACTGAATAAATTCGAACTGGGAAGTGGCCAAAACAGACGCACAGATTAGTAAACCTATATCACCTTTTAATATAGAATCAGCGTTGATCTCCAGCGACATTTTGACACGTTTCTCTTTGTTTCCTAAAGCACTTAGGAACCCGCTAAGTACTAACGTCATATTCCTACTAATTACAATAAAATGGAATGCTCCCATCGTTCCAGTCATAGCGCTGATGTCCAAAAACCCTATTAGTAACAAACCGGCGAGTATACTAAAAAGGGAACACCATAATTTCGTCCATTTGATCAAGACCGCTGCTATTAAATTTGATACGATGAATGTCGTGGCTAATTGAGCTAATAGTAACCTATCTAACACTAAAAATTGGTTGAAATACGCGAATATTAGTCCAACTGGGTAATTTTTAAGTCCCCTACTATTGTAGGAGTCGGAAATTTCTTTGATTTGTTTAAGGGTTTCCATGATCTTACTCGTGGATCGCAAGTTTTTTAAATAAAAGGGCATTTGGGTATAGACGAGAGGTTGAGACTTTGGTATTTTAAGATCATTTTCAGACTTAGAACTGTAATACTGAAATGGTTTTGGCCATAGGTTAGCACGTGAGCTAGAATAAGACATTTGATCGTTACAACTCCAAACCGATAAGTAATTGTAGAAAGCTTTACGATCGATAACATTATTAACCACTAATTTTTTACTGAAGATTTGGCTTTTATCAACTGGGAATTCAACGACACCCGTTTGGGCTAGAAGTTTGATAGCTAATACTGCCTTCTCGGTAGCATTCGAATACCACTTCCCATCTCTACTAACGCAATTATTACTTTTGTTCTGATCGAACTCTTCTTGAAGATCCAATAGGAAATCGCGAAAATTTGCCAACCAGAAGTCGTTCATATTCAAGCCACCATTGGAATCTTTTAGAACGTGGGGGACGTTACTTAAGGACCTGTGGTATTCATATAACAAAGGTTGATTTAGAGGATATTCTAACTCCCTGGTAACCAAGAAGAAATTATAAAACCCGAAGTACTGATTTTGAGCTTCTAAGTAACGATGTTCTTGAGTACTTTTCGGCAGAAAAGATGAGAGACGAACATCATATTCTAACTTTAAACCGTTAAAAATACAAAACGCTATTAACACGAGGTATATAACACATAACAGTACTTTAATCACTGGTTGGAAGATTATTTTCACTAGATAATGGTTCACGAATAGGGATAAGATGCTCTTCTTCTGTTGGCAGATGATTTCGGCTGTCAATAGATTCGCACCAAGTTCCTGGAACAAGCAAAGGTGTTAATTTTTTACGTCAAAATCATAAGAAATCAGAAGATAACTTACAGGATCATTATTGTTGTTATTATTATTGGTACTAGCATTCTGCGGTTGGGCTGCTTTACTTTCATTGCGAAAACAAGGTACAGCAGCCTTACGACATCTAACTTGTAACGCTAGCAATGTTGGGAATATCAACAATAAAGCTGCTGCATGAAATATCGACAATATCGAGCATTGCAAACAAAACACCCTTAAAGCTGGAATCGGAACTACAGCCGCTATCAAGAAAGTCGCAGACTGCATCAAAGCTGCTGTTAAAATCGAAGGTCCAGCCCGCTGAAGTATCTCAGATGGTGTTAAATTCCGATTTTGCATGGATAATATCATGAACATCTCCCTCATTGCCAAACCAACACTTAGAAACGGTAAAACGTGAGTGCTTAAGAGATTCATTGGAAGTCCAAGGAGACTACACACGCCCAAACCAGCTGCGGTCGAACTGGCTAGCAGTAAAACGCCCAAAGTTGCTAAACCAGATTGAACAATCCACCCATAAATCCCAGCTACGACTAAGACGATTCGCAATTTAAAGTAATCGATCTTAGAATGTTCCATTAGACCTTTGTTTAAAGTGGCAGTCGAAAACGTATTAAATAAATATGACGAAGACGTATTGCTTTTCATTAAGCGTTCAACTTCCTGAAATCAAGATAAATATTGTTGATTCAATGGAAAAGAATTTGGAATCAAATCTAAGGTACCTGAGCAAATCGTTTTTGCCAAGAATGCAAGATCAACGAAGCTTTCTCTTGGCTCCAACCGATGTGATGGATTTTATAAGAATCCGCCCAAAATTCGTGTAATTCGTGCTTATCCATAAGTTGTACTACACTTTGTAAAGCTTTGGCATGCCTAATATGGCCCAATTTGTTTTTGGAAACTCCCCCAACTATCAATTCTTCCGGCCAATGCATATATTTCGCTGCGAAGCCGTAACAGCCGCTAGTTAAATGAATACCAACATCCAGAGGTTGGGTAGAGTTATAATTTGGCGCAGATTGCGGACATTCTGGGTCCCGAGGATTTAGACAGGGCTTTTCTTGGTAACCAGACGTAATTCCAGCACGGTGGAAATAATCTTCAAGGGAATAGTAATCGAAATTCGTTTGCTTTTGCTTCATACTATTTACAAGTTGATTTGGATTGAGATTCGTCCATTTTACATGATTTGGTCCACCTCCACTGTAAAAGAATTAGATAAAAAACATAAAAATCAATGCCTGAAATTAAGATTTAAATTAAACACTTTTAATTAGCGTAATATATTCAAGCAAAACAAATTATAATCAAATATATATACATTTGTTACAATAAAAGTGTACACCACTGTATATGAAGAGTTTCTTGATTGAAAATAGAAAGTGGTGTATACACTATCGTCCGAAATTATGTAACGTAGTAACGTGCATGTAATCAAACTATCATTAAAGTATTCAATTTAACATAAACAATAAAAAAATTAGAATCAAATATTTCACATTTGAAATTTCGTTAGATTATCTAACTAGAAATTTGAACGAATTGTTTTTACCACTATACCGGTTTCGCCTAAATATGACTGACAAACATTTAGAAATATAATATGAAGATATTTTATTAGCAATGTTTTCTCCAAAATTGTCTTACTTTAGAATTAAATTCTTTTATTTATGCATTTAAACAATATTACATAAATAAATTATTATTAACCTACTTGTAAAAGCTGTTGATAATAACCTTGTATTCAAGGTATAAATAAACAGTCTTTAGACATCTGGATGAAGGTGAAGATCAATTATGGCGATTCGAATTGTTTATTCTAATTATTTTATGTTAATGCCAAATAGTTTTTTAAAAATATTACTCGACTTACGGTATATGCACAGCATAATCCGGCCCTAATAACTTGGATCCTTCCCAAAAACAATCAAGAGGTGTAGCTATAGAACAAGGCATGATATTCTCGAAAATTTGCTCGATATAGTGGACGTCAAAATTTGGAACACTAGCCGATTGACAGATATCTTTTAGACGCCACGTTATATCGAACATGGTAATAGTAACTTGTGTAGCCTGCTGGAGCAATGCTAGGTGCTCCAGCAGCGCGTTAGTGTGTAATAGACTAGAATCTGGATCAACTGCGGTTTGAACAATCATCTGATGTGTGGACAATATTTCCGAAGGTGGGATATCTTCGTCATATTGCGGTTCTGCCCACAATTGTTCGATATCCGAGTGGAATGTTGAACTTTTGAGACCGACGCAAAACGTCGCTATTACTAAAAGACCAACGAATAGGACCTTCCCTGCGTGCGTATCAACAAAATTGCCTAGGTAGAGCAGTTGACGCTGTATCTTGCTACGGACCCAAAGTATACCTCGATCACCAATTGCCTTGCCCTGTAACAAAACATAACATGTTGTAAAGTCTGAATACCACCCAAGATGTTATATGACGTCACACAGGCCACCCAAGTGTAGCAAACAACAAATCCCCACCTATCCTTCTAAGAAGGACCATTCAACCATTGGACCAACTACATATACTATATACTATTATACTATATATCATCCCATATGGTTTGTGTTACCTGCAACTACGTATGTATGTCAAATCTCATAATCTGATATTCGCACAATTAAAATGATTCCAAGGCTAGCGCGATTAATATTCAGCTAATACTAAACGGAGATCATTTAAATTCGGTGCAAAACAGCGAATTATAAAACAATGCAATTACTTGCAGATTATGAATTAAACATTACACAATCGCATAGGTATAGAACATTTGGCGCATTTTTTTCTGAATGGGTGTAATGGTAACGATATTTTTCTTTTGATATTAGTATTTGAATTAAACTATTTGTAAAAGAATTAGATCTATAAATTTGTTTATGTTAATGATCGATTGTGGAAGCATTCGTGATGGTTGTTATTTTTCCGAGGGGGATGCATATATGTGTTGTTTATTCCGGAAATGAATAGCAGAGAGTGGGTGTATATAGGCATTGGGTCTTCGCATTGCCGGCTTCAGCCTTTGGAATATGGACAAGACGTTGTGAGAGGGGTACCAGGTAACTTTAGCTAGAGGGACCACACACGATGCGAAGCCGGTGGTCCCACCAAGGCTAACGTAACACGGCATATCGCCCACCAGACGGCAATCAGGTCTGGCTTTAAACAATCTATCACACCTGATTCAATTGCAAACACTGTAATCGCAGAATTTGATCATCTTTCTAAGACCACACCGTGAGAATTTGGTGGATTGGAGATTAGCGGATAGTGCGGAGCTGTCGGGAAGTTTAAAACGAAAAGGAAAGACCTTTAAGGAAGGGATTAGCGAGCGGTGAATTAAAGTAAAAAGGAAATAAAAGGGAAATGGAAGGAAGATACGTTTCGTAATATCTTACATGGATCGTTAGTGCTTTGGAGTGTTTCCAATTCGTATTGTGGATACGGAAGTGAGAAATAAAATGCGGAAGTAGTGTGTACATTATATACATTACCTGTTCCAATTGTCCTAAGGCGATGGATGCATTTACCCAGCCAGTACGTGTGTAAAGATCGGAACAGTGTCTTTCTGGGTCGCCTTGAGTTTCAGCTGTTGCCATCCTAGACGTGCCCCAAGCACGTGCATTAGCACCTCTCTTCGCTAAAACTAACAATAAACCCGAACACCTTCGTCCTCTTCTTGAACAAACACCGCCGACACTTCACTAACAACCGTAACAATAAAAACAATCATTTTCGTTTCGGGTTTAAATCTCTCATCGGTCAAATGTCATTTAAAAACCTATCCGAAAAAGTAAACATACATACGAAAATCTTTACATTTTTCACGTCTTAATTGTCCGTTAAGCGAAACGAAGCCGAAAACAAAAAAATCGAACGTCAATCTAGAATCGGACGTAGTTTAATTAATAAATAGTGTTTCTACTATGTTTACAAATTTCATGAATGGGTGAAAAAAACAACAACAAACACGTTTCGATACTCCGCAAACTCAACGTTTCTAGCGCCTCTTTCGTAAGACTGTGGCTGTGTGCTGTTTCACGCTCATGCACAAGACTCCGTCTGCTCTCTAAAATACGAGCTATAGCGAACTGTTACGATCCAACTAACGAACTCGGACCACACACGGTGTATGTTTAGAATGTAAATTCTCTAAATTACATTACTTACATTTTTTTCGTCACTATTACCATATTCAATTTTTATCTTGCCATTAGTAGGGAGACGTACATTCAAAAAGTCGATCTTTAACTTTCAAAACGCTACGCACACCAATACATTACGCTGGCGAAAAAAAATCCACTCATCCGCAATCAGACAATTAAAATTAATAATAATCTTTTACTAACCACGATATTCCTTATTAAAAGACAATCAAATTGACGCAAGTGCTTGCGACCGATGTTGGTTCAATAAAAACTATACATAAACACATTATATCGGATTGTTTTAAACCTTTTTCCTCCTATTCCGTACATAACGTAAGTATATATCGCGCTATCCGCTTTACTACAATGCGACATTAGAATTAGAGTTCAATTAAAGAAATTGTAATTCATGATGAGACTGTGGTGTCTTCTTTTTGTAATCGTGCCACACAAGACGATTTAACTGCATGGATATATTGCAATTATACAGTAGAATCCACGTAAAAACATTTAAACGAAATCGGATAAGGATTGATGGGCAAAACAGTTACTAATAACTACTTTCTTATTCCTTATTTTATTGTATTGTTTTCAACAGTTCTACGAACAATTCACACCAACCCGTGTGAAAAATATATACTCAGAATAATTATTAATAGATAATTTACGCACAACAAGAGACGTTTGCTTATAAAATGCGTTAAAATTAAAATATTTTGCAGTTTTGACGTTTACCTAAGGCGCTGTGTAAGAAAATACGGGCACACCTTACACCATAGCAAACATAATTCGCTTAAAAAAATCATATGAAACCTAATCTCAACACCGAACGAAATTCAGCGGGAACCATGTGATCGACTTGCAATTGAAACCACAGAAAAAGTAAATACAGTGTAGTCTCGATAACGTGAACAGTTTATGTACGGTGGTGTTCACGTTTTCGAGAAGTTCACGTCATTGGATAGGTAGATTGCAAGGCATGCTCTGATGTTTGTGCAATCAATGATGTTTCAGAAGTATATAAAAAATGATTAAAGTAATATTTATCCATTTAAAAAAATATATTGTACGTATATAAATAAATACATAAAAGGTGTTTCTTCTGAAAATATCAACAATGCATGTCTTATGTAAGCACATATGTACCTGCGTATGTATGTATGTATGTAGTATCACTTTTTAAAGAAAAAGACAATTTTGTTTGTCTAAATGCTTGAGCACTTGATAGTAGAGTGGCCTTTTCGCGCAAACATCGCAGTGCTTGAAGGTTGGCTCCAATTTGTTCCATGCCCTTAATAAATTAGAAACAGCATCTCTTAGGCTATACTGCTTCAAAACCTCGTTTATATCCTTTGACTTAATAAAGAAAGATTGAAATTTCAGTGTTCCAGCTGCACAGAGTTTGAGTACTTGATTAATAACAACATAAATCGATAATAAACTCCATCCAATTTTAAGAAAACAATTAATAAAAAAATTGTTGTTAATTATTTTGTTATTAATTACTCTATATTGTTTTAAATATCTAACAACAAATATTGCAACATTTAAGAGGATAACTTTTTTCATTTTGCATCAAAATAGTAATAGTTTGCTGAAAACAACTAATTTTAATTCTTGCACAAAAATTGAAATTAATTTTACGATCTATCATTAAACCATTAAAAATACATATTATGCCTAGAAATCCACAGTGATGTTTTGAACAAATCTATCAGCTCATCTTTCCTATTTATTATATGTACCTACTTGTTGAATTACACGAAAAAAGAACGTTGAGATGTTAGTTTTAATGAGTATCTTTAGCGAAACAAAAGTTAATATGTAATATTTCGTCTCAGCACTCCATGTTTTCAAGCGAAAAACTTATGTGAATAGTTTTATATTTAATTTACTAAAGAACGAGGCATAAATGTTTATAAGAAAGAATTTCTCTATTAGATTCAGGAAAAATATACAGGATGTTCCATTAAAAAAATTAAAGCAGCATGAATCAAGCTTGGTAACGATATCCATAGCTATATTGAAAGGAATTATCTTTCGCCCACGCATTAAGTGGACACGCTGTATAATACAAATAAATATGTCGTTTTTTTGCCTTATCATCAAACAGTAATAATAAATTTTATTCGTTTTATAAATTCAAACGGATATAAGATAGGCGAACGAATTAAAATAGTAAAGTAAAAGTGTCCGTTTACCTTTAAACGGCCCTATATACGCCGAAGTTTTAGGTATAAGCAAGCTCACGGATAACTTACTCGAGAATATTCTCGGTGTTTTTAGAACCGCCTGCTTCTCGAACAGCAAACACGGGCCTTTCAGTTATCCCCGATGCGTGTTCTTAATGCATTATCATCTACAGTTGCTTCTACCTCTCTAGAATGCCCGAAAGTATTGGTTGAATGTACTCACCTTTCTGGAATAAAAAAGAAAATCATTTAAGTCTCGTTATTGTGGTAAAATGATAAAAATAATTTTAAAATACTAACGTGCATTATTACAATTAAAAAAGAGTCTGTGTGGTGCTGTATATTTGTAAATTACGGTATAATATATGGAGTTATGAGTAATCAAGTAATATTCATTAGTCGTTGAAATAACAGCGCCTTTATATTAAGTAACAAAAAGAAAATCTTTTAAAGAACAGTAATCTGAGTTAATATTCAGATTAGTGATTGATCCTTTCATTTAAACTTCAACATTTTGTAAATACCTAGGAAACTACAACAGACATAATTTTCTTTTTAAAACATAAACCTACCTATACGTATATAATACCAGGTGTCCAGGATAACATGATAACTAACGCTGGCCACGAGCGGTACCGCGCATCGGCGTAGAATCAGTTCGGACCGAGAGGAACGGTAGTATTACTTCGTCTGCGGAGCAGTACGGACATTTTCGCTGCCGGTCATTTGCGCAATTGTTTATCTGTCCTAGAAAAATTATGATTTCGTCAGCAAAACGACCGCGGTCGGACAAACTTCGAAAATTTATTGCAGAAATTCCAGACTTAATATATGAAGGTGCTAAAATTAAATGTGTAATCTGTAAAATCCCGTTAATGTGTTGGTCCAGACAACATTGTTTACGACACGTAAATAGTGAAAAGCATGTCTCAAAAAGAAATTGCGCACGAGACAATGAAAAATTTATATTTAATTTATGCGTTACGTTTATCGCATGTAATATACCGTTTAATTTACTAGACAAGGAACCATTTATCTGCTTTTGGAATAACTATTCGGAGTGCAAATTACCAAGTCGAACATCGTTACGAAGAATTGTGCCATCTGCGCGCGAACATATTGAACAAAAAATAAAATCGGAGTTGAAAGACCAAAAATTGTGGTTATGTGTCGACGAAACAACAGATCGGAAGAAACATTCTGTTCTTAATGTAATGGCACGCAAATTGGAACCTCATCAATCGGCGCCATCAATTCTATTAGTCTCCAAACGAATACAACAGTGTACTGCCGAAGTAATTTCAAAGTTAGTGTTAAATACATCGGACAAGTTTGAACTTTCAACAAACCAACTCTTGATGTTAGTGAGTGATGGTGCTGCAAACATGCTTTCTGTAGGCCGGTCTCTTAAAAAGCATTCTGCTAATTTGTTACACATTACGTGTAAAATTCATGCTCTCAATCTTGTGGCGGATAGTATCAGAAAATGTTATCCTGAGGTAGACGCTTTAATAGCGCATACCAAAGCAGTATTTGTCAAATCACCGAAACGTAATCGCGAATTTCACAGACTGTGCCCTCGTATATCAGAGCCACCAGAACCTATTCTAACTCGTTGGGGAACATGGTTGCAGGCCGCGTTTTATTATCATAAATATTTTGACAATATTAAGAACGTGGTTTTACAATTCGATACAAAGGAAGCTGCCGCTATCCAGAAAAGCCAGTCGAAATTTCAAGATAGTCAGGTTAAAATAGATTTAAAAATCATTCACGACAATTACTTCGGGCTAGCAGATCCAATAGAAAAATTACAAAATCCTGCGGTGCCGTTAGAAAAATCTCTACAAATAGTGTAACATGTTCACGCACAGCTATGCGCGATTGAAGACGCAAAAAATGTTTCTGTTCTAGAAAAATTTGAGTGTTTTTGAGAAAAATTCTGATTTTGGCACATTAAGACATATTTGTGAAGGTGCGTCAACAGAATCGTTAAGTTATTTGAAAGATTATTTTACTTACGCAAATATTACGTCACTAGATGTAGAACGTTCGTTCTCTGCATATAAACGCATTTTTCCCTCATGCCGTACTAGTTTTGCCGAAACAACAGTTGAAACATATCTAATGTTGCAGATATTTAACAGACATTATTCACTTTGTGATTTCACGGAGGACTCTTAAAATGGTAAGTGTTTGAGCACGTGTTATTTAATTTTTATTTAAAAGATGAGCGAAATTATTTGCGGCAGCAAACATCTCTATTAGCAGAATAACTCTAGTGGAACGCGAGGCCTGGTCGACTCTACGCTACTGCGCGGTACCGCTCGTGGCCAGCTTTAATGATAACCGTTAGAGATACAAGGTTGGTTAAATGGGGAAAAAGTTGCGCACTTATACGGCTAAGTACAAGATACAGGATGAAAACCAGAAGTGTGCGTTTTCTAAAAACCTTAATATTTTCTTTATTATAAAAAATACAGTAATCAAATTTTCAGCATTGAGATAGTTAGTAATGGGGACTTCAAAAATGGAATTAGAAAAATTCCAGGCTCACTGAGCTCTTTGTGCTTGTACCCAACTTTTGTTTTTCTTATGGGCGTCATATTGAATCTTTACATTTTTGAAATTGTCATAAAATGCTTTTCAACCATGTATAACATCCCTATGTTCAATGCAGAAAAACTATAAAAAATAGCAAAATTACGATTTAACCGTAGTAGGCTGGCACCTATCCATACATTTATTAAACAATAGCAACGGCTCTGAATTTTCTAGCTGTCAAACAGTCTTTGTGGTGTAAAAAGTCAGTGATTTGTGATTTTAAAATGGATTGTTTTTCTCACAGAGATATGATATGTTGGAGTGTTTTATTCTCTGTCGGAAAAACGATGAGATGGCCGCAAAAATGTACTTCAATAAATACCCAGAAAGACTTCAGCCAGGTAGAAGCATATTTCGGCGATTACGTGGAAATTTAATAAATCGCGGAAGTTTTGTTAAGTCGAAAAGGAATAAGCACACAGACGACAATAAAGAAAATATGGTCCTGCAAGCCGTAGTTGAGAAACCTTGTACTTCTTTACGCGAAATTGAAAATACCATAGGCATTGCCCGATCAACAGCCAATAGCATTTTAAGACGTTACAAATACCATCCCTACCGCGAGCGACCCTGCCAAGGGCTTCAAAACGGTGACGAGAAGAATGGAATTTTGTCAATGGTTTATCAGAAAATATAATGAAATTCCAAATTTTACTATGAAAATGTTATGGTCGAACGAGAGTCGCTTCTGCGGATTATTTAATCACAAGAATACTATTTTTTGGACCAATGAAAATCCACATCTAATTCGTGGAATCAGACAGCAAGTGAAATGAGGGTTTAATGTATGGATAGGTGTTATTGGTACCCACATTGTCGGCCCTATCTTTTATAATGAAAACTTAAACTCGGCTAGATATAAAATATTAAGGTTTTTAGAAAACGCACACTTTTGGTTTTCACCCTGTATCTCAATAACGGAATGGATTTAAAAAAATGTAATTCCGTTAACCGACCTCGTATTTCTAACGGTTTCCAATATACCGATGTACTTCATGTTATCTTAGACACCCGGTATATTACATAGCCTCAAGGATTACGAAAACTATTTTCGGAATAAATATTTAATGCAGTTCATAATTTTTTAATAAATACCAAGAAAATCAATTTAAAATTATTATCATTGATCCTTTTTCACGGAGTAAATATTATTTTGACACGTTTTTCGTAATTGTAATTGATAAAATAAACTTTTTTTTTTGTAATGTAGTGTTTCGAAATAAATCATCTTACTGCTTTGTAAAAAGGATGTTAGACACCTAGATGTTATATAACGACCCAATTAACAGAGATGACTTTTTCTTTTATTAACACAATTTTCTTTTTCTATTATTAACACAATTTAAAGATTTTCCACCTTGGTATCTGTTACAGTAACACGTGTAAATAAAAGTTTTTCCTTTATCATTTTTCTAATTTTGATATTAATTTGGGAAATTGAAAGAAAATCCTGGCTTCCTACAGTAAGGATGGAATTCTTATTGATTAACACTTGATTGAGATATCTCCTTGCAAGGAATATATTAAGAGATATTTCTGAACATTTTGACAAGACCTTGTTGAGGGAATTAATCTATATCGTTAATTCCCTAATTATGTGATATTCTGCCCGCCCCGAACGTTTCGATATTTTCATCAAAACAAATAGTATTTTGGAAAGGATAAAACAAATATCGCTTTTGTTTATTTCCCCAATATTTAACAACAAATAATAATAGTAAAATAAACAATGTATAATCGATTCTATAACAATTGAAGGTACCTTTGGGGATTTAAGCTTTAACCTTACAAATACTTAGGATTATTTGAATATATTCGGTATATCATATTAATCATATATATCCTTTATTTCGACAGCTAAGATTTATTTTTAAGCTTATAACCGATAGGGACGAACACACTGCATATATCTTTTTATACAATGGTGTTATCAATGCACTCGAGAATGGCTTAGTTATACATACTTGAAACACTTATTGGTAATTATACGGTCATTATGCTTTATTTTTAGTTACAGTGATAATCCCCAAGTGACGTGGTAGATGCCTACGAAACGATAATCAAAGAAAAATAATTGGGAAAATTTACTAAAGAATAAATAATTTATTTTTAACGTAATATCCTTAATAACATTTTATTTTTCCTTTCTTTTTATAGGTAAAGTACATAATGAGAAAACTTTTCTGGTTCGTAATGCTTGGAAAGAACACAACTCAACAAATAATACGTTCGAATCGTAAAATGGCAGAGAGAGAATTATGGAATTACGCTAAACCAAGTCGACGCATCTCTTTCAATAACTCGTTACCCATTTGCGCTGGAGATTTGGTTACAATCACCCCTGCCTAAAAAAAAAATATTATAAAATGATAATAAATTAATAAATCAATCGCAATACTTTTTCTAAAGCATTAATCTTATCTTGAGCACCTCCTTTTCCTCCAGAAATTATAGCACCAGCATGTCCCATTCTCCTTCCAGGAGGAGCCGATAATCCAGCAATAAATGATACCACAGGCTTAGCATTTGGTCCCTAAAAATATATGGATTAATCTATTTTTACTCGAAAAATCCAACCCGGTTCTACAGTATTATTTTTCATCAGAAATTCAGCCGCATTTTCCTCAGCTACACCTCCAATTTCACCAATTAGAATGATACCCTTGGTATCTGGATCATTCAAGAACACCTCTAGGCAGTCAATGAAATCAGTACCATTAAATGGATCACCTCCAATTCCAACGCAGAGTGTTTGGCCTAAACCTACTTGAGTAGTTTGATGCACAGCTTCGTATGTTAGAGTACCAGATCTAGACACTACACCAATTTTGCCCCTTTGATGAATATGTCCAGGCATAATACCAATTTTGCACTGGAAATATAACGCGGATTAAAAACAATTTTCTATATAATTTAGGTCTGGTACTAACTTGTTCTGGTGCAATAATACCAGGGCAATTTGGACCAACTAAACGGGATTTATTCTGGCGGACTAATCTATGTTTAACTTTCACCATATCTTGTTGGGGTATACCTTCAGTGATACAAACTATCAAAGGTATTTCAGCATCAATAGCTTCAAGAATTGCTGCAGCTGCCCCTGGTGGTGGGACATAAATTACAGTAGCGTCACATGCGGTCGCTTCCCTTGCCTATAAAATAAATTTAAATTTGTTTACTATGGCATTATACAATATGAAATATTGGCGATAAAGTGTCAGCAGAGATTTGTTATATAAACAGACCTTGACATGACATTTTTTGTTATGATTAACATTGTTGATTAGTCTCTTCTGATAAGAAATATATAAAAAAGGAAGACGGTTTTATTCCCTTTATGGAAAATTTTAAAAATCAATAATGTTATTGATTTAATTACTTTATGGATATTTCCTCAAAGCTCACCTCTTTAACTGAGTTGAATACTGGCAAATCAAGATGTTTCTTACCACCTTTTCCAGGTGATACTCCTCCAACTAAATTGGTACCATATTCAATGGCCTGTTTGCTATGAAATGTGCCTTGTTTGCCAGTAAATCCTTGGCAGATTACCTTTGTATTCCCACTCAATTTCAAATTTGCTCTTGTAGCATTATAACTCTTATACCTCACCAACTTGATGCCATCTAAAATAATTCATATAAATTATAGAATTCATTTGTAAACATGCACTTTGAACTAGATTGGGAAAATTGTAAAGTTGACAAGCAAGTACTAAGGTCAAGTCAATCCCAATCGTTCTTGTGCATTTCATTCCATAAATAGCGACTATAATTAATCAAAATAATGTGTCAATTTTATTGTGCATTATATAATTTTACTTACTGTATGCATTTGCCAATATCCTTGAAGGTACTGCCATATCTTTAATTGCCAAAATGCGTTTCTTTTTCTCAGTAAAAAAACAATCTAGTTTTCTAAGGAAATTACACGAATATATATAACGCACTACCGCTTAAATTTACCCAGTATCTCTGAGAAATCTCCGATTCTACTGGTGGTTATAACCCAGAAATTATAGCCAAGCTACGATCCGTTCAACAGCACGCGGCGAACTAAACGATTGCTGTTCTAAGCTCTTAAAACCGGATTGTCACATATAGGGGATTAAAAAAAATGGGAATATAATGGAAAAGATAACACACGCTGATTAAAAACGTCACTTTTTCAATGGCAAATTAAAAGATGTCGTTATTAGGAAATGAATTAATTTATATTGCTATTATTATTTCTCCTCTGCAAGGTCAATATTTTGCACCATCTGTTGATCGGAAGCAAAATTCAAAGATGGCGGATACTCTTTTTCCTGGAATGGTAACTTTATCCTGTTTGTTGTTCCACGAAATAGAAAAGGAAAACTGATCAATTTGTCTTTTTTACGGAAACAAAGCAATTCTTATGACTAAAGCTGGCCACGAGCGGTACCGCGCAGTAGCGTAGAGTCGACCAGGCCTTGTGTTTCACTAGAGTTATTCTGCTAATAGAGATGTTTGCTGCCGCAAATAATTTCGCTCATCTTTTAAATAAAAATTAAATAACACGTGCTCAAAGACTTACCATTTTAAGAGTCCTCCGTGAAATCACAAAGTGAATAATGTCTGTTAAATATCTGCAACATTAGATATGTTTCAACTGTTGTTTCGGCAAAACTAGTACGGCATGAGGAAAAATGCGTTTATATGCAGAGAACGAACGTTCTACATCTAGTGACGTAATATTTGCGTAAGTAAAATAATCTTTCAAATAACTTAACGATTCTGTTGACGCACCTTCACAAATGTGTTTAATGTGCCAAAATCAGAATTTTTCCAAAACACTTTCAAATTTTTCTAGAACAGAAACATTTTTTGCGTCTTCAATCGCGCATAGCTGTGCGTGAACATGTTGCACTATTTGTAGAGATTCTTCTAACGGCACCGCAGGATTTTGTAATTTTTCTATTGCATTCAGCCCGAAGTAATTGTCGTGAATGATTTTTAAATCCATTTTAACCTGACTATCTTGAAATTTCGACTGGCTTTTCTGGTTAGCGGCAGTTCCTTTGTATCGAATTGTAAAACCACGTTCTTAATATTGTCAAAATATTTATGATAATAAAACGCGGCCCGCAACCATGTTCCCAACGAGTTAGAATAGGTTCTGGTGGCTCTGGTATACGGGGGCACAGTCTGTGAAATTCGCAAATACGTTTCGGTGATTTGACAAATACTGCTTTGGTATGCGCTATTAAAGCGTCTACCTCAGGATAACATTTTCTGATACTATCTGCCACAAGATTGAGAGCATGAATTTTACACGTAATGTGTAAAAATTAGCAGAATGCCTTTTTAAGAGACCGGCCTACAGAAAGCATGTTTGCAGCACCATCACTCACTAACATCAAGAGTTGGTTTGTTGAAAGTTCAAACTTGTCCGATGTATTTAACACTAACTTTGAAATTACTTCGGCAGTACACTGTTGTATTCGTTTGGAGACTAATAGAATTGAAAGTGCCGATTGATGAGGTTCCAATTTGCGTGCCATTACATTAAGAACAGAATGTTTCTTCCGATCTGTTGTTTCGTCGACACATAACCACAATTTTTGATCTTTCAACTCCGATTTTATTTTTTGTTCAATATGTTCGCGCGCAGATGGCACAATTCTTCGTAACGATGTTCGACTTGGTAATTTGCACTCCGAATAGTTATTCCAAGAGCAGATAAATGGTTCCTTGTCTAGTAAATTAAACGGTATATTATATGCGATAAACGTAACGCATAAATTAAATGTAAATTTTTCATTGTCTCGTGCGCTATTTCTTTTTGAGACATGCTTTTCACTATTTACGTGTCGTAGACAATGTTGTCTGGACCAACACATTAACGGGATTTTACAGATTACACATTTAATTTTAGCACCTTCATATATTAAGTCTGGAATTTCTGTAATAAATTTTCGAAGTTTGTCCGACCGCGGTCGTTTTGCTGACGAAATCATAATTTTTCTAGGACAGATAAACAATTGCGCAAATGACCGGCAGCGAAAATGTCCGTATGCCCGCAGACGAAGAAAACTACCGTTCCCGGTCCGAACTGATTTACCCCGATACGCGGTACCGCTCGGGGCCCGGAGTTACTTTGACTGATGGTTAGAGCGGGCCAAGGCCACGCGCCGGGTTCGCAACGGCGCCGGGCGCATATATGTATGTAAACATAGGTAATTTAAATATGTAATTATTAGGACGAGGACCAAAACCCCCGTCAAACGTGGGAAACGCGCAAATATGCACCTGCATTTTGGGGTGTTCGTGATAAATAGGGCGTTGTTCACGGGGGCCACTAAAAAAAAAAAGTTCATTCATCGACGGCTACGAATAACGGCTTATTCATTTACGGATGACGCGCTCATTCACAAAAAATGACGAGTCTGCAGATGTTAGTTTGACCCCCGGGCATACAGAAAAAGCGTCGGGGCCGCTTTAGTGATTATGTCTAACGAACTATTAAAAATAAAGGGCCCATTACCTAGAAAGAAAAATTTCTTAGTAAATTTTGTGGATTTACACTACAATGGGAGTACAATTTTCTTAAAGTTTGTAAAAAGAAACTACGTGCGGGAGCAAACGTGATTGTGAAAGAATATAAATAGCGCAACCCAGAAAAAAAAGAAAGGGTTTTCACAACAACGTCAATTTAAAATTAGAATTGCTTTTAATTTTTAGGAGTGGTCACCATTTGATACTTGAAAAAAAAGCATTTCGAAAATTCTGGGAATACAATCCCGGGGATACACCATCTCGACAGGTTAGGAGAGAATTCCACGAATACGTGAGGACATTGAAAATCAATTAAAAAACCGAATTAAAAGATAAACAGCGTGGCTATGTCTTGATGAAGGGCAGATTGCAAAAAAAATCTATTTAAATAAAGTGCGCGTATTAGATCCTATTAAACCAAATTTTGCAATTCTATTAGCCAGCAGAAAAAAAACAGTGTACTAGTAAAGCAATTACGGGCCGAGTTCTCGAAACGTTACAAAAAATTTCAAGGTCAACCCGCAACGTTGTTCATGAGCGATGGGCAAAAATGTGTAGTGAGGGTTCCCTTAAAGAAAAGTGTAAATTTAATGTTTTAAACCATGTTTACATCTAGTACAAACTATTCGGGGAGTGTTACCCGGAGGTGGATGCATTAAAGAAAACACAAAAAAAATGTTTCTCGTCCAAAAGGACAGGGCATTCAAAGGTTATGCCCCGGTATTCGAGCCACCACAGCCCATTTTACGCGTTGGGGAATGGGTTTAAAAACCGCTTTTTATTATAATGAACATTTTCAAGAAGTCAAATCCGTTATTTTGCAATTCGTCCCTGCCGAAGGAGCTATTAGGAGAGCCAGAAGGGATTTCTCGATATTTCTGTTGAAACACATCTAAAGAATATTAGCAACAATTACAAAGGGTTAGTAGATGTTAGTAATATTGTTTTAATGAATAGATGTTGAGCTATTGAATAGGCAACTATATATGCATAGCTAACTAGAGTAAGGTATGCCTTGTATCTAACTTTAGAGTTCACTAGGTATATTATTAAATAAAGAAGTAGCGTATTTAACCAATACGGTTTTTTCCTTTTGTTTAAATAAAATAACTAACAGGTTATGGGCCCAGGCCACGTATCTTAAACTGTGTTAAGTATAAAAAAAAAAAATTTTAAAAAAATGG